>JADRCD010200315.1:0-31839 GCA_019843815.1 Montemys delectorum | reverse complement strand
CACACAGTGTCCACCACACAGTGTCCACCACACAGTGTCCACCACACAGTGTCTATCACACAGTGACCATCAACAGTGACCATCACACAATGTCCATTACACAGTGGTCATAACATTTTCCATCACAGTGTCCATCACACAGTAGACTTCACAAAGTCTCCATCACACAGTGTCCAACATAGAATGGTAATCACACAGATTCCATCACAGTGTCCATTAAACAGTGGTTATCAATGTCCATCACACAGTCACCATCACACAGTGGTCATCACACAGTGACCATCACACACAGTGGTCATGATTGTCCATCACACAATGACTATGACACAGTGTCCACCATAGTGACCATCACAGAGTGGTCATCAGTGTCCATCACACAGTGACCATTCTGCAGTGGTCATCAGTGTCAATCATAGTGACCATCACACAGTGTTTATCACACAGTGACCATCACACAGTGACCTTTACACTGTGACAATCACAGTGTCTGTTACAGAGTCTATGACACAGTGTACATCAGTTTCCATCACACAGTGTCCATGACACAGGGCCCATCACACAGTGACTACCCAGTGGTCATCGGTGTCCTTCACACAGTGACTATCAAATAGTGGTCATTAGTGTCCATCACACAGTAACCATCACATGGTTGTCATCAGTGTCCATCACACAGTAACCATCACATAGTTTTCCATCATACAGTGATCATCACACAGTGTCCATCACACAGTGTCCACCAGTGACCATCACTGAGTGACCATCACACAGTGTCCATCACACAGTAACCATCACATAGTTTTCCATCATACAGTGATCATCACACAGTGTCCACCACACAGTGTCCATCAGTGACCATCATTGAGTGACCATCACACAGTGTTCATCACTCAGTGACTGTCACACAGTGGTCATCACACAGTGTCTATTGCACAGTGTCCATCACACAGTGTCCTCCACACAGTGTGCATCACACAATAACCACCACACAGTGGTTATCAGTGTCTATTACTCAGTGTCCATCACACAGTGACCATCACATAATGTCCTTCTCACAGTGGTAAACACAAAGTTCCTATCACAGTGTCCACCATACAGTAGTTATCACATTGTCCATCATATAGTGGTCATCAAGAGAGTGACCATCATGAAGTTACATTACAGAGTGTCCACCACAGTGTGTCCATCACACAGTGGCCATCACACAGTGTCCATCAGTGCCCATCACATATTGACCATCACACAGTGGTCATCACACAGTCACCATCACACAGTGTTGGTATAACAATGTCTGTAACACAATGATTATTACACTGTGACTATCACAGTGGGACTCACACTGTGACCTTCACACAGTGACTATCATATAGTGGTCAACAGTGTCCATCACACAGTGATCATCACAGTGTCCATCACACAATGAACATCACACAGTGGTCATCAGTGTCCATCACACAGTGACCATCAAGCAGTGGCCATGAGCGTCCAACACATTGACCATCACAGAATGATCATCAGTGTTAATTATAGTGACAATCACACAGTGTCTATCACACAGTGACCATCACACAGTGACCATCACAGTGTCTGTCACACAATGAAACAGTGTTCATAACATAGTGTACATCTGTTTCCATCACACAGTGTCCCTGACACAGGGCCCATTACACAGTGACCATCACACCGTGGACATCAGTGTCCATCACACAGTGCCCATCGCACAGCAACAATCACACAGTGTCCGTTACACAGTGTCTATCAGTGCCCATCACAGATTGTTGTCATCACACAATGACCATCACACAGTTTCCATTACACAGTTTTCATCACACAGTGGTCATCACACAGTGATGATCACATAGTGTCTGTTACACAGTGTATATAACACAGTGAATATTTCACAGTGACTATCACAGTGGGCCTCACACAGTGACCTTTACACAGTGACCATCACAAAAGGAACATCACACAGAGACCATCACATAGTGGTCATCAGTGTCCATCACACAGTGACCATCACACAGTTGTCAACAGTTTTTTTCACACAGTGACCATCACAAAGTGACATTCACACAGACACCATCACAGTGTCTGTCACACAGTGTCCATGACACAGTGTAAATCAGGGCCCATCTCACAGGGCCCATCACACAGTGACAATAACACAGTGTCCATCACACAGTGGTCATCAGGGTCCATTACAAAGTGAACATCACACAGTGTTCATGACACTTGTGACCATCACAAAGTGACCATGAAACTTGTGACCCTCACACAGTGACCATGACACTTGTGACCATCACACAGTGTCCATCACACTGTGTTCATTACACAGTGTCCATCACACAGTGACTATCACACAATGGTCATGAGTATTCATCACACAGTGACCATCAAACAATGTCTATGACATAGTTGTCATCACATAGTGACGATCACAAAGTGGTCATCAGTGTCCATCACACAGTGACCACCACAGAGTGATCATCAGTGTCCATCACCGTGAACATCACACAGTGTCCATCACACGATGGACATTAGTTTCGATCAAATAGTGACGATCACACAGTGTCCATTACACTGTGTTCATCACATTGTGGTCATCACACGGTGATCATCACACAGTAGTCATCACACAGTGGACATCAGACAGTGTCCATTACATGGTGCCCATCACACAGTGACTGTCAAACAGTGTCCATCACACAGTGTCCAACTGACAGTGGTCATCATACAGTATCTATCACAGTGTCCATCAAAAAATGGTCATCAGTGTCCATCACGATGTCCTTCACATAGTGTCCATCACACAGTGACCATTACAGTGTCTATCAACAGTGATCATCACACAGTGGTCATCACATTATCCATAACAGAGTGGTCATCACAAAGTGACCATCACACAGTGTCCATGACATCATGTCTATCACACAGTGTCCATCACACAGTCACCATCACACAGTTTCAATCCAACAGTGTCCTTCCCTCAGTGGTCATAACACAGTGACCATCACACAATGTCTATCATACAGTGACAATCACACACTGACAATCACACAGTGTCCATCACTGAGTGACCATCACACAGAGTCCATTACATAGTGAATATCACACAGTGTCCATCACACAATGACCACCACACAGTGACCATCACAGAGTGTCCTTCACACAGTGTCCATCAGTGCCCATCACATATTGACCATCACACAGTGGCCTCCACACAGTGACCATCACAGTGTCTGTCACACAGTGTCCATGACAGAGTGTCTATGACACAGTGTACATCAGTTTCCATCACACAGTGTCCCTGACACAGGGTCTATCACACGGTGACCTTCACACCATGCTCATCAGTGTCCATCGCACAATGACCACCACACAGTGTCCATCACACAGTGACCATGACACAGTGTCCTTCACATAGTGACTATCCCACAGTGTCCACCATAGTGACCATCACAGACGGTCATCAGTGTCTATCACATAGTGACCATCACACAGTGACCTTCACACAGTGACAATAAAAGTGTCTTTCAAACAGTGTCCATGACACAATATACATCAGTTTCTATGACACAGTGTTCCTGACACAGGGCCCATCACACAGTGACCATCACCCGGTGGAAATAAGGGTTCTTCACACAGTGACTATCACACAGTGGTCATCAGTATCCATCACACAGTGACCAGCACACAGTGGACATCAGTGTTCATCACACAGTGACCCTCATACAGTGGTCATCAGTGTCCATTGCACAATGACCATCACAGAGTGATCATCAGTGTCCATCACTGTCACCATCATACAGTGTCCATCACACAGCATCCATCACAGTGTGAGTATCACACTGTGGTCATCACTACACAGTGACTACCACACAGTCATCAAACAGTGGACATCGCACAGTGACCATCACACAGTCAACATCACACAGGGGTCATGCACATTGTTTATCACACTGTGGTCATCAGAGAGTGATCATCATACAGTGTCCATCACAGTATGTCCATTACACAGTGACCATCATACAGTAGACATCTGTGTCCATCCCACAGTGACCATCATACAGTGTCCATGACACAGTGTCCATCATACAGCGTCCATCACACTGTGTCCATCACACAGTGACCATCACACAGTGGTCATCACATTGTCCATAACAGAGTGGTCATCACACAGTGTCCATCATAGTCACCATCACACAGTGTCGATCCAACAGTGTCCTTCCCTCAGTGGTCATAACAGAGTGACCATCACACAGTGTCTATCACACAGTGACAATCACACACTGACAATCACACAGTGTGCATCACTGAGTGACCATCACACAGAGTCCATCACATAGTGAATATCACACAGTGTCCATCACACAATGACCACCACACAGTGACCATCACAGTGTCTGTCACACAGTGTCCATGACACAGTGACCATCACACCGTGATCAGTGTCCTTCACACAGTGAATATCACACAGTGGTCATCAGTGTCCATCAAACAGTGACCATCACAATGTCCATCACAGAGTGACCATCACACAGAATTCATCAGTGTCAATCAGTGCCCATCACAGATTGACCATCACACAGTATCCATACACAGTGACCATCACACAATGTCCATCACACAGTTTTCATCACGTAGTGGTCATCACACAGTCTCCCTCACAGTGTCCATCACAGAGTAGTCATCACACAGTATCCATAACACAGTGACCATCATGCAGAGGTCATAATTGTCCATCATACAGTGACAGTAACACAGTGTCCATCACACAGTGGTCATCACACAATGACCATTGCTCAGTGTCTAACACACAGTGGTCATCAGGGTCCATGACACAGTGACCATCACACATAACCTAGTAAGTGTTCATCTCAGTGTGTCCACCACACAGTGTTCATCACAGTGTCCAACACACAGTGTCCATCACACAGTGTCCATCACACAGTGTCCATCACACAGTGTCCATCACACAGTGACCATCACACAGTGACCATCACACAGTGACAATCACACAGTGTCCATCAGTGCCCATCACAGATTGACTATCACACAGTTTTCATCACGTAGTGGTCATCCCACTGTTTCCCTCACAGTCTCCATCACACAGTGGACATCAGATGGTGACCACTTCACAGTGCTCATCAGACAGTGTCCATCAAACAGTGGTCATCAGTGTCCATCACACAGTGACCTTCATACAGTGTCCTTCAACAGTGACCATCACTCAGTGTCCATCACAGTGTCCATCATGATGACTATCACAGTGTCTGTCACAGAGTGTCCATTTCACTGTGTCCATGATACAGGGTACATCAGTGTCCATCACACAGTGTCTATCACACAGGGCCCATTGCACAGGGTCTATCACACAGTGGTTATCACACAGTGGCCTTCACACAGTGGTTATCAGTGTCCATCACACAGTGACCTTCACACACTGTCCATCACACAGTGACCATCACACAGGGTCCATAACACAGTGACCATCACACAGTGTTCCTTTCACAGTCGCCATCACACAGTCAACATTACACAGTGTCTATCACACAGTGATCATCACACAGTGGTTATCACACAGTGGACATGAAACAGTGACCATCACACCATGTCCATCAGACAGTGGTCATTATACAGTGTCTATCACAGCATCCATCAAATAATGGTCGTCAGTGTCCATCACACAGTGACCTTCACATAGTGTCCATCACAGTGTCCTTAACACAGTGACATTCACACACTGTCCATCACAGAGTATCCATCAACAATGACCATTACACAGTGGTCATCACATAGTCCATCATACAGTAACCATCACACAGTGGTCATCACACAGTCACCATAACGCAGTGTCCATAACACAGTGAGCATCACACAGTGACAATCACACAGTGACAATCACACAGTGACAATCACACAGTGACCATTACACTGTGAATATACAGTGGCCATCACACTGTGATCATCACACAGTGGTCATTGCTCAGTGAACATCACACAGTGGTCATCAGTGTCTATCACACAGTGACCATGATATAGTGTCTTTCACATAGTGACCCTCACAAGTCTACCTCAGTGACCATCACAGAGTAGTCATCAGTGTCCAACATACAGTGACCATCACAGTGTACATCACACAATGACCATCATGCAGTGGTCATCAGTGTCCATCTTAATGACCATCACACAGTGTCCAACACACAGTGACCATCACAGTGTCTGTCACATAGTGTCCATGACACAGTGTACATCAGTGTCCATCACACTATGTCCATCATGCAGTGATCATCACACAGTATTCATCACAGTGTCCATTACACAGTGGTCATCAGTGTCCATCACACAGTGAACTTCATACATTGTCCATCACAGTGTCCATCACAGTGTCCATGACAAAGTGATCTTCACACACTGTCAGTCACACAGTGGTCATCAGTGCCAATCAAATAGTGACCATCACACAATGTCCATCATACTGTGAGCATCATACTGTGATCATCACACAGTGATCATCACAGAGTAGGCCTCACACAGTGGACATCTGACAGTGACCATCATAGTGTCCATCAAACAGTGGTCACCAGTGCCCATCACACAGTAATCTTCACATAGTGTCTATCACTGTGTTCATAATACAGTGACATTCACACACTGTTCACCACACAGTGACCATCATAGTGTTCATCACATTTTCCATCACACAGTTGTCATCACACAGTGACCATCACTTAGTGTCCATGATACAGTGTCTATCACACAGTGAACATCACACAGTGTCTGTCACACAGTGTCCATCACATTGTCCATCACACAGTGTACCATCACACAGTGACCATGATACAGTGTTCTTCACATAGTGACCATCACACATTTCCCACCTCAGTGACCATAACAGGATGATCATCAGTGTCCACCACACAGTGATCATCACAGTGTACACCACACAATGAACATCATGTAGTGGTCATCAGTGTCCATCTTAGTGACCATACCACAGTGTCCATGACAGTATCTGTCACACAGTGTCTATGACACAGAATCCATGGAACAGTGTACATCAATGTCCATCATACTGTGTCCATCACACAGTGTTCATCACAGAGTGACCATCACAGAGTGACCACCACACAGTGACCATCACACAGTGACCATCACACAGTGAACATCACATAATATAATCACACAGTTTCCATCACACAGTTGTCATCAAACCTTTTCTATCAGTGTCCATCACACAGTAGGCACCACACAGTGTCTATCACACAGTCACCATCACACAGTGGTCATCAGTGTCCATCACACAGTGTCCATGACAGAGTCTCCAACACACTGTGGTAATTACACAATTTCCATCAGTGTCCAACACACAGTTGTCATCAGTGTGTGTCACACTGTGACCTACACAGTGTTCATCACACAATGACCATCTCACAGTGTCCATCACATAGTCACCATCACCCAGGTGTCATCACATTGTCCATCACTCAGTGATCATCAGAGAGTGTCCATCACATAGGGTCCATCAAAGAGTATCCTTTACATGGTGACCAGCAAACAGTAGACATCAGTATTCATCACCCAGTGACCATTACAAAGTGTACATCATAGTTTCCATCACACAGTGACCATCACATATTGGTCATAAGTGTCCATTGTACAGTGATGATAACACAGTTTCCATCACAGAGTGGTCACCACACTGTAACCATCACACAGTGTCCATTACACAGTGGTCATCAGGGTCCATCACACAGTGAACATCACACAGTGTTCATCACACATTGACCATCACATAGTGACCGTCACAAAGTGTGTATCACACAGTGTCCATCACACAGTGGTCATCACAGTGTCCATCACACAATGGTAATAATCACACAATGATGATCACACAGTCAGTCATACAGTGTCCATCACTTTCCAACACACAGTAAATATCACACAGTGTCCATCACACAGAGGTCATCACACAGTGACCATCGCACAGTGTCCATCAAACAATTGTCATGAGGTTCCATCACACAGTGACCATCACACAGTGTCCATCAAACAATGCCCATCACACAGTGTCCATCACACGGTGTCCATCAGACAGTGGTCATCATACAGTGTCCAACATAGTGTTCATCAAACAGTGATCAACAGTGTCCATCACAAAGTGACCTTCACATAGTGTATATCACAGTGTTCATAACATAGTGACAGTCACACACTGTCCATCACACAGTGACCATCACACAGTGTCCATCACACAGTGACCATCACACAGTGTCCATCAATAGTGACCCATACACAGTGGTCATCACATTGTCCATCACACAGTGTTCGTCACACAGTGTCCATCACATAGTGTTCATTGTATAGTGACCATCTCACAGGGTTTATCACATAGTGAACATCAAACAATGTCCATCACACAATGTTATCAAAGTGTCCATCACACTGTGGTCATCACACTGTCACCATCACATAGTGTCTATCACACAGTGTCTATCAAACAGTTGTCATCACACAGACAATATCATATAGTGTCCATCACACAGTGACCTTTACATAGTGTCCATCACAGTGTCTATAACACAGTGAAATTCACACACTGTCCATCACATAGTGACCACCACACAGTGTCCATTAATAGAGACCATAACACAGTAGTCATCACATTTTCCATCACACTGTGGTCATCACACAATGACCATCACACAGTGCCCATGACAGTGTCCATCACACAGTGTTCATTACACAGTAAACATCACACAATGTCTATAACACAGTATCTATCACATTGTCCATCTCACAGTGACCATCACACATTGGTGATCACATGATCACCATCACACAGTGTCTATCTCACTGTGGTCATCACACAGTGACCATCACACAGTGCCCACTACACAGTGACTATCACACAGTGGTCATCAATGTCCATCATACAGTGACCTTCACACAGTATCCATCACACAGTAAACATCACCCAGTGGTCATCAGTGTCTATCACACAGTGACCATCACACAGTGGTCATGAGTGTTCGTCACACAGTGACCAAGATAGTGTCCTTTGCATAGTGACCATTACACAGTGTCCACCTCAGTGACCATCATAGAGTTGTCATCAGTGTCCATCACAAGGTGAATATCACAGTGTACATCACACAGTGACCATCATGCATTGGGCATCAGAGTCCATCACATGATGACCATCACACTGTGACCATCACACAGTGACTATCACACAGTGTCCATCACACAGTGGTCAACAGTGTCCATCATACAGCATCCATCATATGGTGTCCATCAGTGTCCATCACAGAGTGACTATCACAGAGTGACCATCACACAGTGTCCATCACACAGTATCCTTCACATAGTGACAAACACACACTGTCCACCACAGTGACCATCACAAAGTGGTCGTCAGTGTTCATCACACAGTGACAATCATAGTATATATCACACAGTGACCATCACACAGTGGTCCTCTGTGTCAATCACACAGTGACTATCACACAGTGGTTATCAATGTCCATCACTCAGAGGCCATCACAAAGTGACCATCACACAGCAACCATCCCACTGTATGTCACACAGTATCTATGACACAATGTCCTTGACACAGTGTGCATGATACAGTATACATCAGCATCCAGCACACTGTGTCCATCACACAGGGCCCATCACACAGTGGTCATTAGTGTCTATCACATAGTGACTATCACACAGTGGTTATCAATGTCCATCATACAGTGGTCATCAGTGTCCATCACAAGTGAACATCACACAGTGTCCATCACATAGTTTCCATCGTAGAGTGACCATCACACAGAATCCATCACACTGTGAACATAAAACAGTGTCCATCACACAATGACCATCACATAGTTGTCATCACAGTGTCCATCACACAGTGGTCATCACACTGTCACCATCATATGTTACCTTCCCTCTTCACTTCAGTCATCGAACTTCTGGCATCCTCTGCTTGTGGGCTAACACCTGGGAGCTAAGACAGATGCTCTCTGTTGACTGTCTTTGAAGAAGCCGCCTGAGCATGCCCATCACCTGAGCACACCTACAGCCTGAGTACGCCAGCCGCCTGAAGATCTTCTGAACCTGGGGACTTTGGCACCTGAACTTTCTTTGTAGTGTAATCTAGAGACTTGGTTTTGGTTTCTCCTGTGACTATAAAAACCCTGGTTTATTCTAAGTAAAGTGGAGCCTTGATTGGGATGCAACTTGGCTTTGTGTTTTCTCTTTGCATTTCAAACCCTCTATTTCAGGTTCTTTATTCCCTCCTGGCTGAGAAGAACCCAGTGCATGAAACTGCGGGCAGTTTCAATCACACAGTGTCCATCACACAGTGTCTATCAAAAGTGGTCATCACACAGTGACCATCACACAGTGTCCATTACACAGTGTCCATCACACAGAGACCATCACACAGGGACCATCAAATAGGGACTATCACACAATGGTCATTACTGTCAATCACACAGTGTAAATCACACAGTGTCCATCACACAGCGGTCATCAGTGTCCATCACACAGTAAACTTCATACAGTGTTCCCCACACAGTGTCCATCCCATTGTCAATCACACAGTGATCTTCACACACTGTCTGTCACACAGTGTCTATCACATTGTGACCATCAGTCAGTGGTAATCACATAGTTATCATCACAGTGTCCATCACACAGTTACCTTCGCACAGTGTCAATGACACAGTCACCATCACACAATGGTCATCACATTGTCGATCACACAATCATCAACACAGAATGACCCTAACAGTGTCTATCACACAGTGTCCAACACAGGTTGTCCATCACACAGTGTCTATAACAGAGTTTCCATCACACTCTGCCCATCATAGAGTGGTCATCACTGTCCATCCCACAGTGACAATCACACAGTGTCCATCAGAGAGTGGTCATCACACAGTGACCATCACACAGTGTCTATCAGACAGTTGTCATCATACAATGTCCATCACAGTGTCCATCAAACAGTGGCATCAGTGTCCATTACACAGTGACCTTCACATACTGTCCATCACACAGTGGCCATCACACAGTGGCCATCACACAGTGTCAATCACATTGTCCATCACAGAGTGTCCATCACACAGTGGTCATCACACAGTCACCATCACACAGTGTCAATCACATTGTCCAACCCAGAGTGTCCCTCTCACAGTGTTCATCACACAGTGATCATTACACAGTGTCTATAACATTGTCCATCACACAGTGGTCATAATGTTCCATCTCACAGTGATCTTCACACAGTGTTCATCACACAATGCACATCCCACAGTGAACCTCACACATTGTCTATCACACAGTGGTCATAGGTGTTTATCAAACAATGACCTTCACACAGTGTCCATCACACAGTGGTCTTTAGTGTCCATCACACAGTGACCATGAGACAGTGTCCTTCACATCGTGACCATCACTCAGTGAACATCAGAGTGTACATCACACAGTGACCATCACATGCTGACCATCACACACTGACCATCACACTGTATGTCACACAGTGTCTATGACACAGTGTACATCAATGTCCACCACACTGTGTCCATGACACAGGGCCCATCACACAGTGACCATCACACAGCGACCATCACACAGTGTCCACCACAGTGTCCACCACACAGTGTCCATCATATGGCAACCATCACACAGTGTCCATGACACAATATCCATCATACAGCATCTATCACACAGTGTCCATCACACAGTGTCCATCATACAGTGACCATCACACAGGGACCATCAAACAGTGACTATCATACAATGGTCATCACTGTCCATCACACAGTGTCCATTACAGTGTCCATCACACAGTTGTCATCAGTGTCCATCACATAATTACCATCACACAGTGGTCATCACACAGTGACCATCACCTAGTGGTCATCAAACAGTCACCATCACATAGTGTACATCCCCCAGTGTCACTCCCACAGTGGTCATCACACAGTGTCCATCCCCCAGTGTCCATCACACAGTGCACATAACACAGTGTGAATAACACAGTGTACATCACATAATGAACATCACACAGTGAACATCATACTGTGATCACACAGTTTCCATCACACTGTGGTCATCAAACATTTTCCATCACAGTATGTACTGTGTCCATCACACAGTGACCTTCACACAGTGCCCATCACATAGGGCTCATCACACTGTACATCACTCAGTGGTTATCAGATATTGACCATCACACAGTGTCCATTACACAGTGACCATCACAGTGTGTACATCACAGTGTTCATCCCACAGTGACCATCATACAGTGTCCATTACTCAGTGGCCATCACACAATGGTCATAGGTGTCTATCACACAGTGACAATAACACAGTGTCCATCACACAGGACCCATCACACAGTGAGGACCACACAGTGGTCATCAGTGTCCATCACATAGTGACTATAACACAGTGGTTATCAGTGTCCTTTACACAGTGACCATCTCACAGTAACCATAACAGTGTCTACCACAGTGTCTATTATATAGTGACCAGCAAACAGTGTCCATCACACAGTGACCTTCACACAGTGACCAACACAATGTCTGTTACACAGTGTCCATGACACGGTACAGCAGTGTCCATCACACAGAGTCCATCAAACAAGGCCCATCACACAGTGACCAACACACAGTAGTCCTCTGTGTCTGTCACACAGTGACTATCACACAGTTGTCATCAATGTCCATCATACAGCGACCACCACAGTTTCCATCACACAGTATGCATCAGTGCCAATAAAAGTGGGACCATCACACAGTAGTCATGAGTTTCCATCACAGAGTGACCATCACACAGTGTTCATCATACAGTGATCATCACACAGGGACCATCAAACAGTGACTATCACACAATGGTCATCACTGTCCATCACAGTGTCAATCACACAGTGAACATCACACATTGTCACAGTGTCGATCACATTGTCTATCACACAGTGTCCCTCCCACAGTGGTTATTACACAGAGATCATCACACAGTGTCTATCACAGTGTCCACCACACAATGGTCATCATGGTCCATCACATAGTGAACATCCCACAGTGGTCATCAGTGTCCATCACATGGTGATTATCAAAACTTACATCACACAGTGACCATCATGCAGTGGTCATCAGTGTCCATCACATGGTGACCATCAAACAGTATCCATCATACAGTGATCATCACACAGTGACCATCACACAGTGATCATCACACAGTGGTCATCACACAGTGGTCATCACACAGTGACCATCACACAGTGATCATCATACAGTGACCATCACACAGTGACCATCATACAGTGGTCATCAGACAGTGACCATCACATAGTGTCCATCACACAGTGTCCTTCAAACAGTGACCACAACACAGTGTTCATCACACAGTGTCCATCAGACAGTTGTCATCATATAGTATCTATCACAGTATCCATTAAACAGTGGTCATCAGTGTCTATCACACAGTAACCTTCACATAGTGTCCATCACAGTGTCCATAACAAGTGACATTCACATACTGTCCATCACAGAGTGACCACCACACAGTGTCCATCAATAGTGACCATCACACCATGCTCATCAAATTGTCCATCACACAGTGGACTTCACACAGTGGTCTTCTGGTTCCATCACACAATGATCATCACACAGTGGTCATCAGTGTCTATCACACAGTGACCATCACACATTGGTCATCAGTGTCCTTCACATGACCATCACACCATGTCTAGCTCAGTGACCATCACAGATTGGCCATCAGTGACTATCATAGTCTACATCCCACAGTGATCTACATGCAGTGGTCATTGAAAGAAAATTAAGTTTAAAACCTGTGCTGACTAATTAGAGGGCTACAAGCCTGAGAAAAACACAGTGGCCTGAACAAAAGCAAACTGTTACATTCCAGGAACTAGCAGGCCATAAAGATATGGGTTGTAAAGATAGAGAAGGCATTGCAAGGACATGACTGGGTGGGCCCAGCCGAGTAATGGGCTATCTGGTCCTCTTTGATAAGGTTTAAGGTTAACCAGATGCTCTGTTGACTCAGATTAGCACCACCCTTAGGAATTTCCCTATACTCTGATCTGCACGTACTCTAGCTGATATTTGAACTAGCTAATCATGTATAGCCACACTGATTCCCCTGTACCCCCAGACCTTTTTCCTATATAAACCCCTAACCACTGAAGCCCGAGGTCGATCCCTCTGTCTCCTGTGTGAGATACGTGTCGACCCAGAGCTCCGATATTAAATTGCGTCATGTGTTTACATCAAGATGGTCTCTCATGTTTCCTTGGGTGCCCGTTCTCCCGAGACTCGAGTGGGGTCTCCCTGTGGGGGTCTTCCACTGGGGGCTCGTCCAGGATACATGCGACACCCAGGAACCTCGAAGACCCCTTGGAGGTACGCTTGTGTGAATGTGGTGTGTCAGGTGTGGCGCCGCTGAGTTTGTGTTCTTGTTTTGGTTTTCTGGCAGCTGCTGCTGTGGGCCGTGAGGACCCAGCGGCTGTGGAGGGAGACATCCTAGGGGCCACAGGCTGCAACCCTGAAGACGTTCCAAGGGTAGATAGAAGTCAGGAGATCCTGACTGTGGGTTTTCAGAACGAAGGAGATAGAGTTCTCCTTCTGCCAGGAAGGGAGTGGAGGTGGAATCCCACCCCATCCGAGGTCACATTTGGTTACTTATTTAAGACCAGATGCGGGTGGGTATGTCTGGATGTGTTGGTGTCTCTCGTCTTTGTGGTGCTCTTGTTTTTTTTTTTTTTGTTTGTTTGTTTTTGTGTTTTTGTTTTTTTGTTTTTTGTTTTTTTTTTATTTTTGACGTGGGGCAGATGGTGTTGACTCCTTTATCTTTGACTGTGGACCATTGGACAGACGTTAGGGCAAGAGGACAGAATTTATCAGTAATAGTAAAGAAAAAGCCCTGGCAAACTTTTTGTACCTCAGAGTGGCCTAGCTTTGGGGTAGGATGGCCGCCTGAGGAAACTTTTGATCTACCTACTATTAGGGCCGTGAAGGCCGTTGTCTTTCAGGAAGGACTGGGATCACATCCAGACCGGCAGCCGTACATCATGGTGTGGGAGGACTTAGCATGATCCCCTCCCCAGTGGATTCATCCCTTCCTCCCACCCCGCTGCCCTGGTTCCAGAATTCTGGCTGTTTGAGAGAGCATGGTGAAAGAGAAACCTAAGATGCAAACTGTGGGAGAGGACGCACACAGCACAGTGCCAGTGCCCATTCCTCCTAAGATTTACCCGGATATAGAAGAGCCGCCTGAATGGCCTATTCCCCCGCCTCCAATCTATTCCCCCTAGCCCCTCACCTATGCCCCAACCATCGGCTCCTCTGGCCCCTTCAGCACCGGCCGGAGGAGGGGGGCCCTCAGTGGGAACCTGGAGCCGATGAGGAGCCATCCCCGAAGGGCCGGCTGACTCCACTGTGGCGCTTCCCCTTAGGGCCGTCAGGCCACCCCTCGTTGATCAGCAGGACTTACAACTTTTACAATATTGGCCTTTTTCCTCCTCTGATCTTTATAACTGGAAGATTAATCATCCCGCTTTTTCAGAAAACCCTGCCACTTTTACAGGCTTGATAGAATCCCTAATGTTTTCTCATCAGCCTACTTGGGATGACTGTCAGCAGCTTTTGCAGACCCTGTTTACCACAGAAGAAAAAAGAAAGAATACTTCTCGAAGCTAGGAAGAACGTCCGAGATGGTGTTGGACACCTGGTCCAGACCCCAGCTGAAATAGAGGAAGGATTCCCTTTGACCTGTCCTCAGTGGGACTATAACACGGTACAAGGTAGGGAAAGGCTGTCCAATTATCATCGGACTCTGGTGGCGAGTATCAGAGGTGCCGCATGCTGGCCCACCAATTTGGCCAAGATAAGAGAGGTTATGCAGGGGATGATTGAGCCTCCCTCAGTATTTTTAGAGAGACTTATGGAGGCCTATAGGAGGTATAGGACCCTATACCCTATAGGGTCCTTTGACCCTATGTCCAAAGGACAAGGAGCCTCTGTGATTATGGCTTTTATTGGGCAGTCAGCCCCTGACCTCAGAAGGAAATTGCAGCAGATCGAGGGATTGCAAGACTATACTATACAGGATGTGGTTAAGGAGGCTGAGAAAGTGTATCATAAGAGGGAGACAGAGGAGGAGAAGCAGGAAAGAGAGAAGAGAGAGAGGAGAAAGGACAAGAGAGACAGGAAACAGGAGAAGAATTTAACTCGAACACTGGCCGAAGTAGTGGATGGAGATAAAAGAGGAAGGACTAGACAGACAGGGTACCTGGGAGATGAGAAAAGACAGGGGCCAAGGAGACCCAGAAGAGATCGACCACCCCTCGAAAAAGATCAATGTGTGTATTGCAAAGACAAAGGCCACTGGGCCAGAGAGTGCCCTAAGAGGAAGCATGAGGCCAAGATATTGGCACTTGAGAGCGATGAAGATTAGGGGAGATGGGGCTCAGCTCTTCTCCCCGAGCCTAGGGTAACTTTGAAAGTGGAAGGGACCTCTATGAGTTTCCTGGTTGACACGGGGGCTGAATACTCAGTGCTTAAAACTCCTCTGGGAAAAGTAAAAGGCAAAAAGACACTAGTGATTGGGGCCACGGGGCAAAAATCATACCCCTGGACTACTTCTCGGACTGTGGATCTAGGTAAGAGCCAAGTAACTCACTCATTTTTGGTTATTCCTGAGTGTCCTACACCTTTACTGGGAAGAGACTTATTAACGAAATTAAAAGCTCAGATTACATTTGCCCCCTCTGGACCAGAATTGCCCTGGGGAACTGAAATACCCTGGACCTTAGCCCTATCTTTACAATTAGGAGAATATAGACTATATCAAAGTGAACAAACAAACAAACAAAAAAACCCCTGAGGGACTGCAAGATTGGCTTGCTCAATTCCCTCAGGCTTGGGCTGAAACAGGAGGGATGGGAATGGCGAGGCATGCCCCTCCCCCAGTGGTAGTTGAGCTTAAGTCTGAGACCACTCCCATAGGAGTCTCACAATATCCCATGAGCAAAGAAGCATGGGAGGGCATACCCCCTCATATCACCAGATTACTCTAACAAGGGATCCTGGTCCCATGCAAGTCTCCTTGGAACACCCCTTTACTCTCAGTAAAGAAGCCAGGAACAAATGACTATTACCCAGTATAGGACCTTAGAGAAGAGATCCACCCCACAGTGCCCAACCCTTACAACCTACTTAGCACTTTGCCGCCTGAATGAGTATGGTATACGGTCCTAGATCTTAAAGATGCTTTCTTTTGTCTGAGACTATACCCTAATAGCCAGCACCTGTTTGCCTTTGAATGGTGAGACCCAGACAATGGAAGAACTGGACAGCTCACGTGGACAAGACTGTCTCAAGGATTCAAGAATTCACCCACCTTGTTTGATGAAGCCCTGAATTGGGATCTTGCCTCTTTCCAGGCTGACAATCCCCAGGTAACTATCTTACAATATGTAGATGACCTTTTGGTGGCTGCAAAAACATATAAGGAGTGCAAACTTGGGACTCAGAAGATTCTGGCCGAATTAGGGGAGTTGGGGTACTGGGTTTCATCAAAGAAAACACAGTTGTGCCAGACTGAAGTGACCTATTTGGGATATGCCCTGAAAAATGGACAACGTTGGCTCACAGAAGCTCCAAAACAGACAGTGATGCAGATCCCGACCCCAACCACCCCTCGCCAGGTAAGAGAATTCCTGGGGACGGCAGGGTTCTGTAGACTCTGGATCCCGGGGTTTGCTACCTTGGCAGCTCCATTATACCCCCTAACAAAAGAAAAAGGGGAGCATCAAGTGGCTTTTGAAACCCTCAAAAAGGCACTACTACAGGCCCCTGCCCTAACCTTGCCAGACTTAAATAAACCATTCACCCTCTATGTCGATGAACGAAGCGGGGTGGCTAGAGGGGTCCTCACCCAGACTCTGGGACCCTGGAAAGGACCAGTGGCCTACCTATCAAAAAAACTGGACCCTGTGGCCAGTGGCTGGCCTTTCTGTCTACGAGCAATAGCAGCCACGGCCATGCTGGTAAAAGATGTCAAAGAATTGACTATGGGCCAAAATGTGACGGTAATAGCTCCCCATGCACTTGAGTGCATCATTCAACAACCGACAGATCATTGGATGACAAATGCCCGGATGACGCACTATCAGAGCTTGTTGCTAACCGAACGGGTGATCTTTGCTCCACCTGCCATCCTCAACCCAGCTACCTTACTCCCTGAAACTGCTGAGACTCCAAGTGTGAAGAGATACTGGCAGAAGAAACAGGGACTCGATCAGACCTGAATGACAAACCATGGCCTGGGGTAATAACCTGGTTTACCAACGGAAGCAGTTTTGTGGTGGAAGGTAAGCGCAGGGCTGGGGCGGCGGTGGTGGACGGGAAGTCAGTCATATGGGCCAGCAGCCTGCCAGAGGGAACATCAGCCCAAAAGGCAGAACTTATTGCTTTAATCCAAGCTCTAAAACTGGCAAAGGGAAAGACTGTCAACATCTACATGGACAGCCGATACGCGTTTGCAACGGCTCACATCCACGGAGCGATTTACAAACAGCGTGGGCTACTGACCTCCGCTGGCAATGACATTAAAAACAAGGAAGAAATCCTTAGCCTTTTAGAAGCTGTTCACTTTCCTCGTAAAGTGGCCATCATTCTTTGCCCCAGACACCAGAAAGGGGAAGGACTTATAGAGAAGGGAAACTGGATGGCAGACCAAACCACCAAAGAGGCGGCACAAGGGCCCATGATCCTCACAATGGCAGAGGGAGGACTGAGGGCCCTCCCTGGTGAGGTCTCTCTCTCTCCGAATGATGGGCTCATTTACTTGACCAGAATTCATACTCTCACCCACCTCGGGCCGAAAAAGATGGTTGAATTGGTTAAAAAAAAATCCCCTTACCACATACCTAAGGTGAAAAAGGCAGCAGAAGAATTAGTAAAGAACTGTAAAACTTGTGCCCTAACTAATGCTGGGGTTAACAAGCTCCAGGAAGGGAGACGACTACGAGGAGATCGGCCTGGGACCTACTGGGAGACGGATTTTACCGAGGTCAAGCTTGCTCGATACGGAAACAAATATCTCTTAGTGTTTGTATCCTTTTCAGGGTGGGTCAAGGCTTTCCTCATCAAGAAGGAATCAGCTAACGTGGTCGACAAGAAGATACTTGAAGAAATTTTCCCCTGGTTTGTGATACCTAAGGTAATTGGGTCAGACAACGGGCCTGCCTTTGTCGCCCAGGTAAGTCAGGGAATGGCCAGACAACTGGGGGTAGATTGGAAGTTACATTGTGCCTATAGACCCCAGAGCTCAGGACAGGTAGAAAAAAAGGATGAATAGAACAATAAAAGAGACCTTGACTAAATTGACCTTAGAGACTGGCAGAAATGATTGGACAGCCCTTCTCCCTTACGCCCTGTTCCGAGTTCAGAACACTCTCGGAATTACAGGTCTGACATCGTTTGAACTGATGTTTTGGACACCCCCACCTATCTATGTGAGTTTAGAAACAAGCATGTGCCCTGATGATTCTCCTATTCCCCCATCTCATCTTCTAGCCTGGCTAAAAGCTCTTGAAATAGTAAGAAAAGAGGCCTGGAAACAGTTGAAGGACATCTACGCTGCAGGTGATCTGAGAGTACCACACCAATTTGAGGTTGGAGACACTGTCCTGGTACAGAGACACTGAGCCGGAAATCTTGAGCCACAGTGGAAAGGGCCGTATCTGGTACTGTTGACTACCCCTACTGCCATTAAGGTAGAAGGGATCCCTGCTTGGATCCACGCATCCCACGTAAAGAGGACACCCCCCCCCCCCGAGATTAACAAAGATGAGTGGACCCTGGAAAGGACTGATAATCCTCTTAAATTGTGCTTGTGCCGCAAGAGTGACTCAGAACAGTGATTTCAACCCCTATACCCCAGTTCAACAAACTTGGGAGGTATTTAATGAAGAAGGAAAAGTTGTTTGGTCAACCTCCAAGGTACACCCCCCCCCCCCCGTGGACTTGGTGGCCCGATCTCACGCCCAATCTCTCTGTAAACTGGTGGCTGGGTCACTTACTTGGGATTTCCCTGACCACTCTGACCTTCTTAAGCCACCAGCCAAAAAACAGTGCGTCCCAGGTGGGATAGGGAGCACGTTTGGGTGCTCTGGGCAGCTCTACCAAGCCAATCTTTGGTCTGCAGAGTTTTACATTTGTCCTGGCCAAGGCCACAACCGAAGACTGAGACAGAAGTATGGGGCGGGGGGTCTTCGGACTTCTATTGTGCAGCCTGGGGCTGTGAGACTACAGGAGACGCCTACTGGAATCCTTCCTCCACTTGGGACTTGATCACGGTAAAACGGAATAGTGTCCATGATAAATCAAACCAGGGCAAGAGAGATAGCAATAAATACCCTGAAAAAGGGTGTGCCCGTGGCAACAGCCCTGCTGGAGCCTGCAAGGGTAAATACTGCAATCCCATAATTATAAGATTCACTAACAAAGGGAAACAAGACCATCAGGGTTGGCTTAGGGGAAATAACTGGGGCTTATGATTAGACGCTCCAGGAAAAGACCCTGGATTGATTTTCAGAATCAAGCTGACTGTAGGAAGTCCCTCCTCCATACCGATAGGACCTAAGAAGGTCCTTCCTGAGCAAGGCCCCCCGACAAGACCCAAAACCCCAGCTTCGGTAGTTGTCCTGACTGACCCAATAACTGTGAGCCCCCTCAACACCTTCATTACCTCCCCATCACCCTCGACCATTGTTCCTGTGAACCCTTCGACAGGACAGGGGCTGTTTAACCTGGTCAGAGGAGCCTTTTATGCCCTTAACAACACAGACCTGGAGGCTACCATGGACTGCTGGCTATGTCTATCCTCGGGCCCTCTGTATTATGAAGGAATTGCCTTCAATGGTGACTTTAATAAGACCATTAGTCATGCATCTTGCTCATGGGGCACAGGGAAAAAAATTAACCCTGACTGAAGTGACAGGAAAAAGCCCTGGTCTCTGCATAGGGACACCTCCCCCCTCCCACAAACACCTGTGTAGTCAGATTCATTCTGTGTCCTGAACAAATACCAACTATTACCTTGTACCATCCCCAGTGGGCTGGTGGGCTTGTAACACAGGGCTCACTTCGTGTGTGTCAACTAGTGTTTTTAACTCCTCTCGTGATTTCTGTGTTATGATTCAGCTTTTGCCCCGTGTGTATTATTACCCTGCCGGCCATCTAGAGGACAAATACACTAATAACAGGTTTAGAAGAGAGCCAGTCTCACTCACCCTAGCAATGCTGATGGAGGTTGGTATTACGGTGGGGATAGGGACCGGAGTGACAGCCCTAATTGAAGGAAAACAAGGAATCCAGTCTTTAAGGGAAGCTATAAATGAAGATTTGGGGATGCTGGGAAAATCCATTAATGCTTTAGAAAAGTCTTTGACTTCCCTGTCAGAAGTAGTATTACAAAACAGAAGAGGTTTAGATTTATTGTTTTTAAGAGAAGGTGGACTGTGTGCCACTTTGAAGGAAGAATGCTGCTTCTATGCCGACCACACAGGGATAGTCAGAGATTCTATGCAGAAATTAAGGGAAAGATTAGAGAGTAGAAAACGAGATCGAGAAGCTCAACAGGGGTGGTTCAAGTCGTGGTTCTCTAAATCACCATGGATGACTACTTTGTTTTCTGCTCTAGCCGGACCATTTCTTATTATATGCTTAGTTTTGATTCTTGGTCCCTGTTTAATAAATAGAGGAATTGCTTTTGTTAAGAGTAGGGTAAATGCAGTGCAGCTTATGGTTCTCCAACAACAATATCAACCCATGATTAGGATTGAAGAAGAAGAGTATGAGTTTCACTCTTCACCTGAAGATACGGATCTCTGATATTCTAAGATTAGAATTAGTAAAAAAGGAGGGGAATGAAAGAAAATTAAGTTTAAAACCTGTGCTGACTAATTAGAGGGCTACAAGCCCGAGAAAAACACAGCACAAAAGCAAACTGTTATATTCCAGGGACTAGCAGGTCATAAAGATACGGGTCATAAAGATAGAGAAGGCATTGCAAGGACATGACTGGGTGGGCCCAGCCGAGTAATGGGCTATCTGGTCCTCTTTGATAAGGTTTAAGGTTAACCAGATGCTCTGTTGACTCAGGTTAGCACCACCCTTAGGAATTTCCCTATGCTCTGATCTGCACATACTCTAGCTGATATTTGAACTAGCTAATCATGTATAGCTACACTGATTTCCCTGTACCCCCAGACCTTTTTCCTATATAAACCCCTAACCCCTGAAGCCCAGGGTCGATCCCTCTGTCTCCTGCGTGAGATATGTGTCAACCCGGAGCTCCAATATTAAACTGCCTCATGTGTTTACATTAAGATGTCTCTTGTGTTTCCTTGGGTGCCCGTTCTCCCGAGACTCGAGTGGGGTCTCCCTGCGGGGATCTTCCAGTCATCAGTGTCCCTCCCAGTGACCACCACACAGTGTCCATCACACAGGGAACTTTACACAGTGACCATCACATTGTCTGTCACACAGTGTCCATGACACAGTGAACATCAATGTCTATCACAGTGTCTAACACACAGAACCCACCACACAGTGACCATCGCACAGTGGTCATCAGTGTTTATCACACAGTGACCTTCGCATAGTGTCCATCACAGTGTCCATAACACAGTGACATTCTCATACTGTCCATCACACAGTGTCGATCAATAATGACTATCACATAGTGGTCATCACATTGTCCATCACACAGTGGTCATCACACAATGACCATTACACAGTGTATATGACAAAGTGACCATGACATAGTGTCCATCACACAGTGAACATCACGCAGTGTCAATCACACAGTGTCTGTTACATTGCCCATCACACAATATTCATCACAGTGTACATTACACAGTGGTTATCACACAGTGACCATAACAGTGTCCATCCCACAGTGTCCATCCCACAGTGGTCATCACACCAAGACTATAACACAGTGTCCATCACACCGTGACTATCACATAATGGTCATCACTGTCCATCATACAATGACCATCACAGTGTCCATCACACAGTGATCATCACACAGTGGTCATCATACATTGGTCATCAGTGTCCTTCACAGAGTGACCATCACACCATGTCTCAGTGACCATCACAGATTGGCCATCAGTGTCCATCACATGATGAGCATCATAGTCTACATCCCATAGTGATCTACATGCAGTGGTCATCAGTGTCCCTCCCAGTGACCACCACACAGTATCCATCACACAGGGAACTTTGCACAGTGACCATCATATTGTCTGTCACACAGTGTCCATGACACAGTGAACATCAGTGTCCATCACACTGTGTCCAACACAAAGAGCCCATCACACAGTGACCATCACACAGTGGTCATCAGTGTCCATCACACAGTGACCATCACACAATGGTCATCAGTGTTCATCACCCAGTGACCATCACACAGTGTCCATCACACAGCAACCATCACAGTGTCCATCACACAGTTGTCATCATACATTGTCCATCACACTGTGATCTACACACAGTGACCATCACACAGTGTCCATCATGCAGTGACCATCAAACGGAGACTATCATACAATGGTCATCACTGTCCATCACTTGGTAAATCACACAGTGTCTACCATAGTATGCATCACACAGTGGTCATCAGTGTCCATTCACACAGTGAACTTCATACACTGTCCACTATACAGTGTCCATCCCTGTGTCCATCACACAGTGATCTTTGCACACTGTTTATCACACAATGTCCATCACACTGTGACCAGTAGACAGTGATAATCACAGAGATTCCATCACACAATGGTAATCACACAGTTTCCATCACAGTGTCCATCATCCCATTGTCATCAGTGTCTGTCTTAGTTAGGGTTCTCTAGAGTCACAGAACTTATGGTAGTCTCTATGTAGTAAAGGGATTTATTGATGACTTACAGTTTGTAGTCCAACTCCCAACAATCAACTCCCAACAACAGTCACGGCAGCAGCTGTGAATGGAAGTCCAAGGATCCAGCAATTGCTCAGTCCCACAAGGCAAGCAGGTGAAGCAGAGAGAGCCTTCCTTCTTCCAATGTCCTTATATAGGTCTCCAGCAAAAAGTGTGGCCCAGGTTAAAGGTGTGTGCCACCACACCTTTAACCCCGGATGACCTTGAACTCATAGAGCTTTCTATGTTAATCCTATGGGATTCGTAGCCACTATTCCTCAAGGTCTCCATGCCAAGATTCAGGTCAGAAACTTGTATCTCTCAGCCTCCAGATTAGGGCCACAGGTGAGCCTTCTAATTCTGGATTGTAATTCATTTCAGATGTAGTCAAGTTGACAACCAGGAATAGCCACTACAGTGTCCATCACACAATCACCTTCACAAGTGTCCATCACACAGTGACCATCACACAGTGCTCATCAGTGTCCATCACAGTGTCCATCATACAGTAGTCATCAGTGTTCATCACACTGTGACCATCACACAGTATCAATCACACAGTGACTATCACACAGTATTCATCACACAGTGACCATCACACAGTGTTTATCACACAGTGACCATCACACAGTGTCCATCATACAGTGACCTTCACACAGTGACCATCACAGTGTCTGTCACAAAGTGTCCGTGACACAGTGTCCATGACACAGTGTACATCAGTGTCCATCACACTGTGTACATCACATAGTGACCATCACACAGTAGTCTTCAGTGGCCATCATACAGTGGCCATCACACAGTGGTTATCAGTGTTCAACACACAGTGACCATCACACAGCAACCATCACAGTGTTCATCACACAGTTACAGTCACACAGTGGTCATCACACAGTGTCCATCACAAAGCGACCCACAAAGTGTCCATCACATAGTGTCCATCACACAGTGCCCATCACACAGTGAAGATCACACGGTTTGATCACACAGTTTCCTTTTTTTTTTCAAGTGAGATGAATTGATATTTTTCTTTTTTTAAAACTTTGATTGCATTATGATGAGAAAAGTTACATGATTTCAATTTATCTGAATTTGTTAACATTTAAAAACATATTTTAAGTAAATAGAATTAAATCACATTCTTGTTTCCCTTTTGTACCCCCACTCCTCCCAGAGGCCCCCTTCAATACCTACAATATCTTTTTTGTCATATTCCTTAAAATTTATAAAATATTATAACAATACAAATAAGTATTATAAAAGTTGTTTAATATAAAACAACAATCAATTTAACACTCTTATGTAGATGCTTGTCTACAGCAATAGTGAAAATACATTTTTCTCAATATAAATTTTAAATAACTCCAAACATATTAACTTTATACTTCAAAATAATACATCACTACTGGTATTTTCCTAAATGAATATAAATACATAAAGTCTTTTCGTTTGTTTTGTATTTAGTAGAGTTTAAAATCTTGGCTCTTACTGTGGTACAAGCCCAAAATAAGAACAATTTTTAGACATTGGAGTTCATTGTAATAAGGCTATACTTCAATGACCCTCATATCACCAAAGGATCTTGCCTCCATCATAGCTAAGCTGAGAGTTGACAGTTCTGCTGCACCAAGAAATGAATTGTAGGCTTGATTTTTGGATACAGACTTCCTGCTATGGTCAAAGCTATTTGACTTGAGTGATTGTCTTTATTCTCAGCCCACAGAGAACAGGTTACATTCATTTAAGAAATGGTGTGTATATTAAGATGGTCTATCCATAAAGTCATTCACCAACTGTTTCAATGAACAATGATTCTGCTTGGAGGGTGGCATGGACATTGAGTGAGGGTAAGAATTTGGTTCATTAGCTGATCACACAGTTTCCATCACACTGTGGTCATCAAACATTTTCCATCACAGTGTCCATCACAAAGTAGTCATCACATAGTGTCCATCACACAGTAACCATCACACAGTGATTATCAATGCCCATGACACAGTGTCCATCCAACAGTGACCATTACACAGTGTCCAACACACAGCGATAATCACACAGTTTCCTTCACAGTGTCCATCACACAGTGGTCATCAGTGTTCATCACACTGTGAACTACACATTGTGTCCATCACACAGTGAGCATCACACAGTGTCCATCACACAGTCACCATCACACAGGGCTCATCACACTGTACATCACTCAGTGGTTATCAGAAATTGACCATCACACAGTGTCCATTACAGATTGTCTATTACACAGTGACCATCGTACAGTTATCAGTGTCCATCCCACAGTGACCATCACAGTGTGTACATCACAGTGTCTATCACACAGTGACCATCACACAGTGGTCATAGGTGTCCATTACACAGTGACAATAACACAGTGTCCATCACACAGTGATTGTCTTAGTGACCACCACATAGTGTCCATCACACAGTGGTCATCGAGGTACATCACACAGTGAACATCACATCAGTGGACAACACAGAGTGACCACCACACGGTGATTATCACACAGTGGTGATCACACAGTGACCATGATTCATGTCCTTCACATCGTGACCCTCACAAAGTGTCCACCACAATGACCATCACAGAGTGGTCATCAGTGTCCATCACACAGTGACCATCAAACAGTATCCATCACACTGTGAACATCACATTGTGGTCATCACATAGTGATCATCACACAGTGGTCATCAAACAGTGGACATCACACAGTGACAGTCACACAGTCAACCTCACACAGGGATCATCACATTGTCTAGCACACTGTAGTCATCAGAGAGTGATCATCATACAGTGACTGTCACACAATGACCATCATGCAGTATCCACCACACAGTGACCATCACATAGTGGTCATAGGTGTCCATCACACAGTGATGATAACAGAGTGTCCATCACACAGTGGTCATTAAACTATGACCATCACACAGTATCCATCTCACAGTGGTCATCAGGGTCCATTACAATGTGAACATCACACAGTGTCCGTCACACAATGACCATCACAGTGTCCATCACATAGTGGTCATCACACAGTGTCCGTCACACAGTGATCATCACACAATGACGATCACACGTAGTCACACTGTGTCTATCACTTTCTATCATACAGTATCCATCACACATTGTCCATAACACAGTGTCCATCACACAGTGGTCATCAGCATCTATCACACAGTGACCTTCACCCACTGTCCATCAAAAAGTGAACATCACACATTGGTCATCAGTGTCCATCTCACAGTGACCATGATACGGTGTCCTTCACATAAAGACGATCATACAGTGCCCATCTCAGTGACCATCATGGAGTGGTCATCAGTGTCCATCCCAGTGACCATTACAAGAGATCTTCACACAGTGACCATCACAGTGTCTTCCACACAGTGTCCATGACACAGTGTACACCAGTGTCCATCACACTGTGTCCATCAAACAGGGACAATCACACAGTGACCATCACACAATGTCCATCACACAGTGTTCATCATATGTTACCATTACATAGTGACCATCACACAATGGTCATCTGTGTCCATCAAACAGTGACCATCTCACAGTGTCTATCACACAGTGTCCATTACACAGTGGTCATCACGCAGTTTCCATCACAGTGCCCATCACAATTTGTCTATCAGTGTCCTTCACACAGTGAACTTCATACATTGTCCATCACACAGTGTCCATCCCACTGTCCAACACACAGTGATCTTTACACACTGTCTGTCACACAGTGTCCAACACACAGCGGTAATCACACAGGTTCCATCACAGTGTCTATCACACAGTGAACTTCATAATTGTCCATCACACAGTGATCTTTACACACTGTCCATCACACAATGTCCATAACATAGTGACCATCACACAGTTGTCATCACAGTGTCCATCACAAAATGATTATACAGAGTCTATCACACAGTGTCCATCACATTCAATTAAACAGTGATCATCACACAGTGTCCATCACACTGTGAACATCACGTTGTGGTCATCACACAGTGATCATCATACATTTGTCATCACAGTGTCGATCACACAGTGCTCATCACACAGTGCTCATCACACTGTGAGCATCACACAGTGTCCATCACACAGTGACCATTAAACAGTGACCATTACACGGTGACCATCACACAGTGTATGTCACATAGTGTTTGTCACACAGTGACCATTAAATAGTGACCATCAAACAGTGTCCTTCACACATTATCCGTCACACAGTCACCCTCACACAGTGTCCCTCACAGTATCACACAGTGAACCATCACACAGTGACCATCACACAGAGACATCAGTGTCCATCATACATTATTCATCAGTGCCCAGCATTCAGTATCTGTCACACAGTGACAATCATAGTGACCATCACACAGTGGTCACCACACAGTGACCATCAGAAGTGGTCATCACATAGTGACGATCACACAGTGTCTGTCACAGCATCCATCACACAGTGTCCATCAAACAGTGCCCACCACACAGTGGTCATCAGTTTCCATCACACAGTGACCTTCAAGCAATGTCCATCATACAGTGTCCATCACAGTGTCCATTTACTCAGTGTCTGTCACACATTGTCTGTCATACCATAACCATTACACAGTGACCATCAATGTATGTCACACACTGTCCATCACACAGTGATGATCACACAGTGTCCATCACATTGTCCATTACACAGTGTTCTTCTGTGCCCATCACACAGTGACTATCACACAGTGGTCATCACACTGTGATCATCACACAGTGGTCATCATATAGTGACCATCACACAGTGTCCATTACAGTGTCCATCAGTGCCCATCACAATTACCATCACACTGTGTCCATCACACAGTGCCCATCACACAGTGGTCATCAGTGACCACCACACAGTGACCATTAAACAATGACCATTACACAGTGACCATCACACAGTATATGTCACATAGTGTCTGTCACATTACAGTAACCATTACATAGTGACCATTAAATAGTGACTATCAAACTGTCTGTCACCAGGTGGTGGTGGTGCATGCCTTTAATCCCAGCACTTGGGAGGCAGAGGCAGGTGGATTTCTGAGTTCCAGGATAGCCTGGTCTACAGAGTGAGTTCCAGGATAGCCAGGACTACACAGAGAAACCATGTCTCAAAAAACCAAAAAAAAAAAAAAAAAAAAAAAGTGTCTGTCACACATTATCTATCACACAGGGTCTATCACACTGGTTATCAAACAGTGACCATCACACAGTGGTCATCAGTGTCTATCACACAAGTGTCCATCATACAGTGATCATGTATCCATCACACAATGACCATCACACAGTGTTGATCAGTGTCGATCACACAGTGACAATCACAAGTGTCCATCATACAGTGGTCATCGGTGTCCATCACATAGTATCATTCATACAGTGTCCAAACAGAGTGTCCAAAACACATGACCATCACAAAGTGGTCATCATAGTGTCCATCACACAGTGACCATCACATAGTCTCCATCACACAATGACAATTCTACAGTAGTCATCAGTGTACATCACACATTGCCCATCACAGTGTCCATCACACAGTGGTCATCACACAGTGACCTTCATACAATGTCCCTCACACAGTGTCCATCACACACTGGTCATCACACAGTGTCCATCACACACTGGTCATCACACAGTGACCATCACAATGTCCACTACACAGTGGTCATCACACAGTGACCATCACACAGTGACCTTCATAAAATATCCCTCACACAGTGACCATCACACAATGGGCATCAGTGTCTATCATACAGTGACCTTCACACAGTGTCCATCACACAGTGGTGATCACATAGTGACCATGATAGAGCATCTATCACACAGTAGTCTTCAGTGTCCAAAGTGTGATGGACATTATGTGATGGTCCCACTGGGATGGACACTGATGGTCACTGTATGATGGTCACTGTGTGATGGACACTCTGTAATGGACACTCTGTGGTGGCCACTGTGATGGTCATTGTGTGATTGTCACTGTGTGGTTACTACTGTATGATGAGCACTCGGTGATGGCCACTGTGTGATGGACAAAGATGACCACTGTGTGATTGTCACTGTGTGATGGACACTGTTGGAAAGTCACTTTGTGATAGACACTGTTGATGGACACTGATGGACACTGTGTGATGGACATTTGTGATTACTACTCTATGGTGGACACTGAGATGCTCATCGTGTGATGGACAAGGATCACCACTGTGTGATGGACACTGTGTGATGGTCACTGTTTGATGGACACTGGTCACCATTGTGTGATGACCACTGTGTGATGACCACTGTGTGATGGTCACTGATGACCACTGTGAGACAGACATTGTGCAACAGTCACTGTATTATGATCACTATGTGATGACCACTGTGTAATGGTCACTGTGTCATGGAAACTGTGATGACCACTGTGTAATGGTCACTGTGTCATGGAAACTGTGATGACCACTGTGTGATGGTCACTGTGTGATAGTCACTGTCTGATGACCGCTGTATGGTGACCACTGTGTGATGGTTACTTTGTGATAGCCACTGTGATAGTGACTGTGAAATGGTCATTGTGTGACAGACATTGTGTGATGTCCACTGTGTGATGGACATTGAGTGATGGACACTGTAATGATCACTGTGTGATGGACACTGTGACAGACACTGTGTAAAGGTCACTGTGTAATGTTCACTGTGTGATGGACACTGAGTGATCACTACTGTGTGATGGTCACTATGTGATGGGCACTGATGGACACTGATAGATGGACATTGTGTGATCATCACTGTGATGGACACTGTGTGATGGTCACTTTGTAAAGGTCACTGTGTGATGGCCACTGTAATAATCACTGTGTGACAGACACTGCGTGATGGTCACTGTGTGATGACCACTGTCTGATGTCTGCACCTTTGATTCTTGCTTCTACTTTGCTTCCATTGGAAATTCTAAGCCATCCTCATTATGTTTTATTATGATCTTAAAATTTAGATATTTTTAAATACAGAAGAATATAATTTATACCAATAGTATTAATACCTGTATGCAATTCATATATTTTAAGTCCTAGAATATATTGTATAGATAACTGACATACATATTACATATAGAATAAATATTAATTTTACCCTCCACAAGTATTTGTACATTTCTTTAGCCAGTCAAGATTATTCTTTTCTTTTCCAAGTGCTCAAACATTCGGAAATTGTTATATTAACTTTGGAGAACACAGGTTTGAATAAGAAAAATAGATATCTTCTCTTGGTATCTATACTATATAGAAGACAAAGAAAGTTGACTAAGTAAGCAAGATACATTTGGATGGTGCATAGTACTTAAATAAGGTTAACACAGTAGCACAGGATGGGCACATCTTTAAATGACCTGATCAGAGGTTTCCCCGAGGATTTAATAGACTTTAATCACCAGAATGGGAGGATATCACAGGGGTCAGTCCAGACTGAGATAGCTTCATAGGTTGGTAACATTGTACATTTATGCTTTCCAACCTTAGAAGTGCTATAGAGCCTTCTGGGATAATCTTTTTTTTTTTTTTCCTGATCAGTATTCTTATCTACATTACTCATTGGCTATTCCAGACCTTTTTGAAAATCATGTGTGTTTGCAGGGGTTCTCCCGAGTTTTCTTCCCCTGTAGAAAACAGGGGTGCAGGGATTAGATGCACACTGCCACATCCAGTTTGACATGGGTTCTAGGGATCTCAACTCAGGTCCTATCTTAGATACTTTTCTGTTTCAGTATAAAAATGCCCTGATAGAAGCAACCAAAGAGACAAAGGGTTAATTTGGTTCACAGGTGGAGGCTTCAGTAC
>JADRCD010200314.1:372-10661 GCA_019843815.1 Montemys delectorum | reverse complement strand
AGAGACACACCTTGATACTATGTGAATGAATGTTGTATCTACACACTGCTTCTTGAGAGTCTATATAAATTTTGGGGTGGATTTTCTGTTTCTGAAAAACAAAAGCCACTGGGGGTGTTGATGGAGAAGTGTTCAATCCATAGACCGTTTTAGATAGTGTGGCTAGCTTAACAGTCTTGTCTTACAATTCATGAAAATGAATGTCTCTTTGTTTCTGTGTTCTTTAGTTTCTTTTAGCATTGTTTGCTTGTTTTCATTTTACACATCATTTTCCTTTTTGGTTAAGATCTTTTCTAAGTAGTTTATTCTTTTTGATGCGATTGTAAATGGAGTTGTTTCTGTAATCAACGCTGACATCTTGGCCTTCCATGATGGCCAAGTCTCCTTTTCCAGAGACTGGATGATACTAATTAGGACAAGAGTCCAGGCCACCCAGAGGGTCATGTTTGTCCTAAGAAGGGACAGCGACTCTGAATCTGCTGAAGGGAGGAGTTAGGTCTAGTTTAGAGCACATCTGGGGTTGCTCAAGGTCTTTGAGCTTTATAGACTCATTATTTAGTATGCTTTATGGGAGCCCAAGGACCAAGCGCTTCCTCCCAAGTACTACAGGCAAAGAGATGAGAAACGTCGCAGCTGTTGGGAGGTCAGTAGGGTGGGTTGGCTTTGGTCTGTTTTTAAATTTATTATTATTATTATTATTATTATTATTATTATTATTATCCCCTTCTACCATAGGTTCTGGGAATCAAACTCAGGCCTTCAGTCTTGGCAGCAAATGCCTTTACCCACTAAACAAAAACTGCAGGAGGAGAATAATACAACTTCTGCTCTGAGCTTTTTCTTCCTCTGTCCTATTTCTGGACATGTTTCTACCTTAGGCCTTTTCCCAGAGTGCTCTGACTTCTGCCTCCTTAACAGAATGCGCAGACCCCATTGAGTAAGCTGCTGGGCAAAAGTAAACTTGCGTTGAAAAAGCCTTACAAATCAAGAAGAGGTGGAGTCAGGCCAACAGGGTAGAGGCATCGCAACCTGAGCATGGTGACAGGAGCCAGGCTAATGTTGGTGACATCAAGAATTCATAAATTGCTGGGTATGAGGACACAGCCTTTAATCCCTACACGCAGGAGGCAGAGGCAGATCTCTGAGGTCAAGGCCAACCTGGTCTACATAATGAATTCTACATAAAGGGACTGTCTTTAAAAAAATTATAAGCTGTCAATGTTTTTTTTTTTTGTTTTGTTTTGTATTTTTGTTTTGGAAATGGTCTCATTCTGCATCTCAGTTTGGCTTGAGACTCATTATGTAGCCCATTGAACTGGTGGCAATCCTCCTGCCTCAGCCTCCTGACTATGAGCACTGCAAGTGTGAGTCATTGGTTGGTTGTTTTGCTTAAACCTGGGATTGATTTGATGGAAGATGGAGCAGGAACAGAAGGGAGAACCCAGGAGCAGATGGCACAGAGGTGAGGCGATCTTCTGGCCCTTGAGGGGCCCGAGATGTGCAGCTCAGGCCCACTTTAGCAGCTTATCACAGGTCTTAAGAAGGCAGGGCTGGGACTGCTAACCTCTGTTGTTGACTGTTTTTAACCTTAGGCTTTTAGTGGGCCTGGGGTTAGAAGAGGCTGATGCAGGGACTGCATGGCTGTGAAACCCCAGGAGCTGCTCTTTGCTGGCTTTGGAAATTAGGACGATTTTTCTATATCACTGCAGACCCACGACTAGAGGACCCGAGGCTGCTTGGATGAGGAATGGCCAGGGGTGGGGCAGCGGGATCATGATGTCTACGGGCCAACCTCATAGGCCATGCCTGTGGACATATGTCAGAAGCCACCCCTGTGACCACAACAGCAGGGATCGGACCCTGTCGATAACCTCGTCTATTGGGGAAAGCTTAGGAGGCACAGAAATAGGGGGCCTCACCTTTTTTCAGCACTGTGGTGAAGGGGGCTTGGCACCCTCAGGACCTGGGTTTCTGCTTTTTGTCAGCAGCTCCACAGAGCTGTCTGCAAAGAGAATTTGATACAAAGTCTACAAACACTGCACTGGGAAAAGGCACATTTTTATCTCCCTCTCCAGAACCTCTGAGAGAGCAGAGCTTGGTGGCTTGCCAAACTGACTTTACTCTTTCCGTGTGATATAGAGTGTACACTGTGGGCTAGCATCCTCCTGTCCTATTGATCCAGGTGGGAAGGAGAGAGGGCTAGAGGAGAACAATTTGCCAAGCACTCATTAGACAATGGGCTAAGAACACAAATAGAGTTAGGTAGAGCGAGAGCGGAGGACAAAAACAGAAACAAACAAACAAACAAACAAAGCAAAGGTAAACACTTCTTCCTACTTCCTGTTTCTTCCTGGGTACCTAATCTGGCGTGGGCGGAGAGCGCGGGCGCTGATTACTGTTTGGGGGCCTCTGATTATAAACCCACGTGTGGAGAGATTAGGATCAAGGGACTCTGAAGTTACTAAGCCTTCCCTCCTTCCTTGCTCGACACCTGCTCCTCTTTCCCTAGCCAGTGAGGCCCAGGGACTCTCTTCTTTAATCTTTGTTGACTGCTAATCCCTGTTTCATTAGGGTGAAGGACTTGCTCTGAAAATTATGGGGTGGGGACAAAATTCCTTAGCATCCTGTCACTGAGTAGGGGCTGTCGGTCCTAAAATGTCAACGATCTAACGATCAGATCTTTCTACATACCCTCCCACACCTCATATTTCTGCCACACAGATGTCACATTTCACAGCCACCCTTGAACTGCTGGGTTTTGTGTGTGTGTGTGTGTGTGTGTGTGTGTGTGTGTGTTGTCTCCAACTTTATTGTCTCATTGAGTGAAATGAGACAACGAATCCCACTTCCAGCTAATCTCAGAATCCTCCCATTCCCAGTATTTTTACCACTCTGACATCATCTTGCGGACTTCATCTCGATATGCAGCCAGGCCCCCTAATGGCATGGCAGGCACTAATTTGAGGTTACCATTACCACCCTCCAGGGGCATTCAACGTGACTGTCTTAAGGGTTTCTGGCCTAGAGTCAACAGACCTCCTCAGTTGATACCCAGAGGCAGACAATACAAAGGCCACAGTGCCACCCAAACTCTGACAGGAGAGTCCAACTGCTAAGCTCTGATAATAGGCTGAACAGAGGATGTGGCAGCTTCCACTTCCTGACTGGAGCCTCCAGCATTGTTGTGCCAGGCAACAGCTGCTTGGTATCAAGGCAAGGCCAGACTCCAGCTAGGGAAGGGAGTGTTTGCCATTTAGATGTATAGGGGCAACTTCTGCTGGTGGCAGTAGGCTCATTCTCCACACACAGGCTGTCACAAGGCTAACACAGGTGTTAAAACGATAGAGATTAGGTGTGGGAGCTGGCCCAGCAGGTAAACAGCTCAAAATACACAGAGGGAGGAGACAACTGTGACCTCTGACCTTCACATATGCATCTTGGCATGCCTCCCACGTCTAAAGATAAATAAAACTGAATTAAAATGTTAGTGTGTAAGGAAGCAGAACGTGATTCTAATTTTCCAGGTGAGACACGGGTGTTACTGTGGATAGTGAGGCTTGTCTGCATGTCCTACCAACAGTCACACACCTCCTGTGCTCTCTGGCCCTTTTTGCTTCTTTCATAAATAGACGGTAGGAGGGAAAATATATGTGTACGCATTAATATGTATGAATGTAATAATTCATTGTGGTGCTAGGAATCGCACGTAGTGCCTTTTTTCCTCTTTTCCTTCCTTCCTTTCTTCCTTCCTTTCTTTTTTCTTTCTTTCTTTCTTTTTTTAAGATTTATTTATTTATTTTAAGTACACTGTCACCGTCTTCAGACACACACCAGAAGAGGGCATTGAATCCCATTACAGATGGTTGTGAGCCACTATGTGGTTGTGGGAATTGAACTCAGGACCTCTGGAAAAGCAGTCAGTGTTCTTAACTGCTGAATCATCTCTCTAGCCCTGCACCTAGTGCCTTATGCATGGCAAGCATACATTTTACAGCAAACCTGCATCTTTGATTTCTATATTGGACATTTACGATATCAGTTTGTCTCATTATTGCTTATTAACTTTAATGATTTTCTTGTATTTGTCTGACAGATTCCTCATTTGTAAAGCTGGAGTTTTCAATGGTGTATTGCTTGCCCAGAATGTGTGTGGCCCTGGGTTCCATCCTCGGCACCAAAGTGAACATGTTTTTAGAATGAATGGGTATTATGTAGAGTCATAAGGCGAGCTCTACACTTTTCTACAAACTTTTACCCATCTGTTTTTGCGTCTTTAGGTGGCTCTCAAGTTATGACCACAGTGAAAATCGTGCTTGTTTTCTAACTTTATTATTCACATGTATGGTCATCTTGCTAGCATGAACCTCCTTGTCCCCTTTGTTTATTTCTGTCAGTGGAGAGTTAGGGATTACTTTTCCTTCAATGGTTTATAGTCGGTTACTCCACTATTTATTTGGTTGTTCAAATTATCTCATGCTTTGTTGATATGAGTCCCATCCAGGGGGTTCCTGCTGAGTTTTTCATAAGTCTACAGGCTTTGTGATCATTTACACAGAGAAGAGCCTGTACCTTTGAAGAGAATGGCTGGATGTTTTGACAGATAGTCATAACTGTGTAGCCACCATGACCATAGTCAAGGTGGGGCATGAGTCTATTGGCTGGGAGACCATCCCTGCATCTCATTAAGACCGTCTCCTCCGTGGAAATCATGGTTCTGGCTGTCAGTGTTTTGACTCTGGTCTCTAGCTTTACCCTTTCAGAAGGGTTTTGATGGTGCTTTAGCTCAGTGGTAGAGCCCTTTGCATAGTGTGCTAAAAGAAGAGCACAGCTCCTATTGCTCCTCAGCACTGAGAAAAAAACGGGAAGAGAAGGGAGTAGTGGGTGGGGGTGAGGGTATGATGGGGTGCCAAAATCCAACGCGTTTCGCTTAAACATCAGAACTGTATGATATACAGATGCCGTAGCATGGTATGTGTCCTCTGGATCCTGCTGTCTCTGGATCCTGTCTCTGGATCACAGGACACAGGACAGTAGGGGAAAGTGTCCATCCCAGTTAGTTCCTAGTCCCCACTCCTGGGCATTTGGTGGTGTTTCCTTGTATAAGCTTCTGGACTCCACCTGCCCTCCCGACTCTCCAGGGTGGGCTGGGTTGTACTCTTCTAATTGGAAAGAGTTTTCCCAGGTGTGGAAGATGAGGACCAGTGTTACTGGGCTGCACAGAGGTTCTCAGGAGACTTATCTTAGTGAAGAGATAAGGACAATCTCAAATTACTCATTGACTTCCTGTAAACAGAGGCTTCTAAAGGGCTAACAATAGCTTCAAAAGTTAAAAACTAGCTAAAAAGCCCCTTTGTAGGCTGTCTTCCCAAACTTAACCAAGCTCCTACTGAGTTTCTTCTTTCTTTTCTTCTAAGGTGTTTATCAGATTACTTTTTACATATACTGAAAAACAAACAAATCAAACCAAATCAAACCGAACCAAACCAGGCCAGGCCAAGCCAAGCCAAGCCAAGCCAAGCCAAGCCAAGTCAAACTACTATCACAAATAAAAAGAAACTTGAGAATATCCTCTGCTGGATTTAAAAATATAGCAATTTCTGGACTCTAAATTAAAGAGTGAAAAGCATTGTATAAATTCAAGCCATTACCATTATGTACAATGATGTGAGACTCAACTCATCATACCTTTCATGGATTAAAGACTTAAACAAAGAGATGGCTGTAGTACTGGGGGATCCATAGTTTTGAAGGGCTCTATTTTTTTGGAGAACTTTTGATAATCTCAGTTTCCCCCAGCACTTGATGCAGCTCTTCTTTGGGGTGGGGGAGGGGGAGGAGTATTGCCTTAGAGCTAAGATAGGGACTTTGAATGTACATGCCTGTGATATGTTGATGAAAGGTGCATATATATACATATATATATATTATATATAGTATATGTAGTATATATAGTAATTATAGCCTTCTAGTTGGGGAGAGGGTCAATGAGAACAAGGTGTGAAAATACCATAATAATACCCATGACTTTGTATACTAATTTTAAAAACTGATTAAAAATTCCTCCTGTTGCCGGGCGGTGGTGGCACACGCCTTTAATCCCGGCACCTGGGAGGCAGAAGCAGGCGGATTTCTGAGTTCGAGGCCAGCCTGGTCTACACAGTGAGTTCCAGGACAGCCAAGGCTACACAGAGAAACCCTGTCTCGAACCCCTACCCCACCAAAAAAAAATTCCTCCTGTTATTTTCTTAGTCTTTTGGGATGGACAAATGAGAATATATGAAACTGGGAGGTTTGTTCAATTTATTCTTTAGTATGAGTCTGTGTGTGCATGCATGTGTGTAGGGGGGGCTCGGGAGTCATTCCTCAGGCATCAAGTCATCTGTCATCCTTGGTTTTTGAGATCTCATTGACTTGGACTCTGTGGCTAGTCTAGGTTTGTCTGTGATTCCTTAGCACAACTTTTCTAAATGTGGGTTCTGGGGTAGAACTTGAATCTTCATGTCTTCTTGGCAAGCACTTTACTGACTGAGCCATTTCCCCAGCATAAAACTGTGTGACATATTTTTCTCACTGCTCTGAGGACTGGGAAGTCCGGGGCCTTGTTGATCTGGTCTCTGGCAATGGCACCTGGTTGCTACACAGAGCTGTCCCCTACTAGGGCAGAAGGAGGAAGGGCAGAAGGAGCCTAGAAAAAGTATGCTGCTCTGCTTACAGGACCTCGTCACTTCTTCAAGTACCCCATGGATGAAGAAGTTCCAACACAAGAATGCTGACATTCAGCCAATAACTAACAATTGCTAGGAAATACGATCTAAACTTTTGACACCATCCTGGTCTTGCCAAGCAAGTTGACCAGAAGATTAATCCTTTGCATTATGTGCTTTCCATGTTGTTGGTTAGCTCGAGGATGCTGCCGTGAAGTAAGGTATACACATTTAAATCATTTAAACTTTTGGTCGTTAGAGACACAATTGGTTTCTGGCAGTATGTGGAAAAGAGCACCAATGGGCTGAGTGTGCCTTTATGACCTTTGGCTCGTTACCCAGTGTGATTTCTACCAGAGGAAACTTTGCACACCTGCTTTGACCGACTGGGCACTTTGAGACTTTGGATTCTCCTCTGAAACAGCTCTACCATTGTGACTGCTTCCTTCTGGATAAGTACCACACATTCATTTATTTATTCTTTTAGAGTCAAGGCTTTCCTATGCAGCCCCAGCTGACTTCAGTGTGGAGCTGCTCCAGCCTCCCCGTACCCATGGTGTCATAGGCATGTATTAGTGTGTTAGCATGCCTGGATCCCATTAACTTTAATATATGCTTGCCCTGTCAAACGTTAGCTTTTAAAACTTTTTTTAAACGGTATATCTTGCTTATTTCATCTTCAGTATTCAGATAAGTATGCTGGTTTTGATTATAAGCAACTTTTGACCTGATAGTTTATTTTTGAGACAGGTCTTGCTCTGCGTACCCCGCTGGCTTCCAGCTTGCAGCTCCTTGCCTCTACTTTCTGAGTCCTGGGATTATAGGCATGCACTGCTATTTCCAGCTTTCTGGTATTTCCTTATTGCAGTTGCTAACTCTATGAGTTAAATACTCTTTTCATACGTGACCATAGGTTTTCAAGCTACTCTTATTCTAGGCCATACTATTCTATATGAATAATGTGTATAAACGCTTCTAATCCTACTTATGATCCCCACATCGAAATGGCAAAACGAAGGCACAAATAATTTAACTAAAGTCTAGCCACACAGTAGGTGGCGAAATGGCGTCCAAAAGTGACCGATCCGGAGCCAGCCTCTTAACTGTGTAACATATGTCTCTAATTGAGCTAGCTCCCTGCCAGAGCCCTAACACACCCTGAGCAGGAGAATCGAGGGTGAAAATGGAGTGCTTTATTACTGGAAACATAATAAACTCTCCAGGGAAAGCTTTCTCAAGGGCTTGGCAGGAAGACCGAAGTCACTGTAGCTTTTGAGGCTCCCTTCTTTCTCTTGAAAGAGCTGAGCCTCTAAGTGCACAAGGGGCTTCGCTGTGTTGGACGATAAGAAAATGCAGGAGAGCAACAGGCAGGGAACAGGAGGCTTCCTGGAAGCAGGACGGATAGGGTTGGAAGGACTCAGGGACGGCTGGGGCGGAGATAGTACTGGTGCTTTTGTCTCGGTCCTGTGGTAAAGTTCCTTTAAGTTTAGCGCTTTGGAGGCCTAGGCAGCCAGATGGCATGTCCTCTACCCCTCTTTTAAGTCTTCTGTATTGGTGGGGCATGAGGAAGGAAGATGAAAAAACACATAGGGCAAAAATGCCTAACTCAATAAACACTGTGCCTAACCTATGGCCAGGATGGAGAAGCCAAGCATCGGGCTGGGGAGAGGGGCTTGCCACCAAGCCCGGTCATGAGACGTGAGCTCCTTCTTCTTGTTTCTTCTTTTCTTTCTCACTGTCAGGGTCTCCTGTTTTGTTTTGCTTCGTGACAAGGTCTCACCCAAGCTTGTCTCGAACTCATGATCCTCTTGCCGGCAGGCAGCCTTGTTTGCGTAGGACAGGATTACAAATGCGAGCCACCTTCTGGGGGTTTCACGCTTTCTCTTACATATTGCATCTTTCTCAGTTTCAAGCTCAAGGTTTTTATCCCTCCTCTTGTCGGGGAAGCGACAGTCCTTCATTCATTGTGGCATAATATTCCCAGGGGAATAACCTTGCTCTGTTGTTGATAAGCGCTGGGGTATTTTCCGTTTTGGGCCTTTCTCTTTCTAAGAACTCTTATAGATACAAGATGAGGAGACTTGAGGGCCTTATACTGATGGGCCTAGGAACAAATGTTTAGCATTCTGGCCTTCGGACTCACAGCTAACTCTTTGGAAAGAGAGAACACTGTGAAGTGTGAGCAAAATGCTGACTGGTGTGTGTGTGTGTGTGGGGGGGGGTTGTAAATCTGCTTTTATTTTTCCCTCACTGCCTGGAGAGATCTGGGAACTGTGGGTTAAAAGGTTTGGGAACAATATATGAAACACCTAAGCTGGCACCACACTGGCATTCCATAAGTGGAAAGCTAGCCACATACCGTGTAGCCGTTAACTTTGGATTTATTTTATTTTATGTATTATTATTGCAGGGGGTGGGGGAAGTGCCCATAGCCTGCTGCATGTCTGGAAGCCAGAGGATGAGTTTGTGGAGTCTGTTCTCTTCTACTTTTATCTGGGTTCTGGGGATTGAGCTCAGGTCATCAGATTTGGGCAGCAAGCTTGTTTACTTACTGAGCCACCTTGCTGGCCCAGGATTAGCTTTAAGATTCTGTCTTTACGTTGGACAAAAATGGAGCGTAGTTAGGAGCAAGAGGCAAATGGAGGAGAAAGTTACCCAGAGCACAGCTGTGTGCTGGTAAGTGTTCTTACTGGATACCCCAAAGGCCGTATCCTAGTCTAGTTAACTGCTGTAATGCAATGCCACAGGCTAGGCGGCTTGTGGAGGACAGAAACGTGTTCTTCACAGTTAGAACAGATCTGCTAGCAGATTTGGTGTCTGGTAAGAACGTGCTTCATAGTTCGTATGTGGCATTTTTCATGATGTTCTCACATGGTGGAAGGCAGAGAGAGCTCCCTTTCTTTTTTTTTAACCAATTGCATCCCATTCTCATGTCCCTGTCACCTCAAAAAGTCCCTACTTACTGAGATGATCACTTGGGGGGAAAGCATAGGAATTTAATATATGAATGTTGGGTTCAAATACTCAACTCATAGCAGGTCTACAGCAGATCTGAGACCTTCAAGCACAGGAGAAAGGCAACGAGAACCCTGGAGAAAGTTCCACCCACTCCCTATGCTTTCAAGATGCATACATGGAAGCTTTAGGTTAGAAAGACAGGACCAGGCCTCCTCATCAGAGAAGAGAAGGGATACATCTCCCCCAGGGATGCTGGTGAGGGTAGGAACACCTCAGGGCATGCGTGCCAATTAAGTGGGTTGTGTTGGAACCAGGGTAAGGAATATCCCAGGACTTTAGGTTCTTCTTAGACGACTTTATTCACCAAGTTATAAGGAGAGCTGCTTGTGACTCTGACATCTCAGGTCACTGCCAGAGAGGGACAATCTCTCATCCATTGTTCCTAAAACCCAGGGAAGACATTCATTGGTCTGGTTGGGCTATATATTCCTCTTAGAAGGGATGGTAGGATCTGTTTTAATAGTCTTTAGAATTATATTACTCTTTGGAGTGAGGTGAACAGTTGAGACATGTGAGAGAAAGGGAGAGGGAGAGGGAGAGGGAGAGGGAGAGGGAGAGGGAGAGGGA
>JADRCD010200313.1:0-47670 GCA_019843815.1 Montemys delectorum | reverse complement strand
GATACAAGTTTCTGACCTGAATCTTGGCATGGAGACCTTGAGAAATAGTGGCTACGAATCCCATAGGATTAACATAGAAAGCTCTGAGTTCAAGGTCATCCGGGGTTAAAGGTGTGGTGGCACACACCTTTAACCTGGGCCACACTTTTTGCTGGAGACGTATATAAAGACATTGAAAGAAGGAAAGCTCTCTCTCTGCTTCGCCTGCTTGCCTTGTGGGACTGAGCAATTGCTGGATCCTTAGACTTCCATTCACAGCTGCTGCCGCGACTGTTGTTGGGAGTTGATTGTTGGGAGTTAGACTACAAACTGTAAGTCATCAATAAATCCCTTTACTACATAGAGACTAAGTTCTGTGACTCTAAAAGAACCCTAACTAAGACATATTGGTACCAGGAGTGGGGTATTCCTGTGACAACCTGACCATGTTTTGGGGAGGACTGTGGAAGGACTTTGGAACTTTGAGCTAGAAGAGCCACTATTAAGAACTTCGTGGGATGTCTGTGGGAGCTTGGAAGATCTTGTTGAGAACAGTGCAGAGATGGAGGCCTGGCTTGTGAAATTTCAGAGGGAAGATTAAAGACTCTTATCAGGGCCATGTTGTTTTGATTGTGAAGATTCTGTGGTTCTGGTTAGCTGGGGCTGAATTATCAGCTGTGATTAACAAGATACCAGAACTATTAAAATGAAAACTTTGCATTGCTGGGACTATTGATGCTGGTTAGCTGGAGCTAAGAAATTAGCGGTGATTAAGAAGAGACCAGCATCATTGAGGTGACATCTTCTGGGGAGTGTTTTCTGAGAGCACAAAGAGGCTGTGTTCCAGAGGTAGCCAAGGTTGTACCTTGTGCTGCAGCAGGACTTGGTAATGTGTAAGAGTCACCCAGGTGGTACTGGTTTTGACAGCATGAAGGGGTCATGGAGAGCAGCTGAGGCTCAGCACAGTGAGAGGCCATGGAAGGCCATTGGTGAAGGTGCAGCCTCAGTTTGCAATTCATGGCCCAGGACTGAAGGTGTCATGCAAAGGAGTTGAGGCTTGGCACCGTGAAAACAGTCTATGAGAGGCTACTGGTAAAGCCTAGTTACAGCAGTGTTTTGGGAATGCCAGTACCATGAATGACCACCAAGGACAGCAGCAGCAATAGAGTACAGGCATCTGGAGCCCAGAAGACAAGATGTGTGATACAAAGGGCAGAGCTGGAGAAGTGACCAAAGCCCTTAGAGGAGCCCAGAAGATCGTGAGTTGGATCCCAGACATTGGTTTTGCTTTTGATTGTGACTGTGCCCTGATATTTTTCCCTCTTGAAAGAAGAATGTATTTTAGTAGAGCCCACAGTTAAGAGACTTTGAATTTTAAAAGATATTAGACATTTTAAATTGATTGAACTTTTAATATGTAAAGACTGTGGGACTTTAAATCTTGGGGATGAATAAGAACATAAGGGTTGAGGCTTAATAGTGATGTGTTTGTGTGTCAAGTTGACAAGGGGTCAATTGTACTGGCTAGTTTTGTGTGTCAACTTGACACAGGCTGGAGTTATCACAGAGAAGTGAGCTTCAGTTGGGGAAATGCCTCCATGAGATCCAGCTGTGGGGCATTTTCTCAATTAGTGATCAAAGGAGTAGTGCCATCCCTGGGCTGGAAGTCTTGGGTTCTATAAGAGAGCAGGCTGAGCAAGCCAGGAGAAGCAAGCAAGCCAGCAAGGAACATCCCTCCATGGCCTCTGCATCAGCTCCTGCTTCCTGACCCGCTTGAGTTCCAGTCCTGACTTCCTCTGGTGACTAACAGCCATGTGGAAGTAAGCTCAATAAACCCTTTCCTCCCCAACTTGCTTCTTGGTCATGATGTTTGTGCAGAAATAGAAACCCTGACTAAGACACCCTGGCTGTCCTGCTGTCCTGGAACTCACTCTGTAGACCAGGCTGGCCTCGAACTCAGAGATCCGCCTGCCTCTGCCTCCCAAGTGCTGGGATTAAAGGCGTGCGCCACCACCGCCCAGCTGAATTCTTGACTGATGAAATTAAGGAAGAAAAGAAGATCCAGAAACATAAGTCCCTTGCCAAAATGTCTGGAGATTGGGAGCTGGAAGTGAACGGCACAGAGGCTAAATTATTGCGCAAAGTTGCTGGAGAAAAGATCACTGTCACTTTCAACATAAACAACAGCATCCCCCCAACATTTGATGGTGAGGAGGAGCCCTCACAAGGGCAGAAGGCTGAAGAGCAGGGGCCGGAACTGACATCAACTCCCAATTTTGTGGCTGAAGTTACAAAGACTGACGGCAAGAAGACCCTTGTGCTGGACTGTCACTATCCTGAGGATGAGATTGGACATGAAGATGAGGCCGAGAATGATATTTTCTCTATCAAGGAAGTTAGCTTTCAGGCCACTGGTGACTCTAAGTGGAGGGATACAAACTACACACTCAACAGATTCCCTGGACTGGGCCTTGTATGGCCACCTAATGGATTTCCTTGCCGACCGAGGGGTGGATAACACTTTTGTGGATGAGTTGGTGGAGCTTAGTACAGCCCTAGAGCACCAGGAATATATCACCTTTCTTGAGGACCTCAAAAGTTTTATCAAGAGCCAGTAGAACTGTCAGAGACTGAAGGCCTTAATCTAAATGGCAAGCTTTGGCCACTGAGCAAAAGCTACCTTGGCATGAGAATTATGCTTTGAAATGGCTGTCATCCTAATATATGGGGGAAGAAAGCAAGTTTAAATAATCACTGTTCCACCTCCATTCACTATTCCTTTAGGCTTCTTTTCCTGTACAAATTTATTTGTAAATTTTTGTATAACATGATGATGGACAATAAATCTGACTTTATCTCCTCCAAAATAAAATAAAATAAAATAAAATAAATAAAATAAAATAAAGTTAAGCAAGGCAGTGGTGGCACACACCTTTAATCCCAGCACTTGGGAGGCAGAGGCAGGCAGATTTCTGAGTTCAAGGCCAGACTGGCTACAGAGTGAGTTCCTGGCCAGCCTGGGCTACATAGAGAAATCCTGACTCGAAAAGAAAAAAATAAATAAAAAAAAAATAATGAATTAAATTAAACTAGACGTGGTGGTCCATGCCTTTAACCTAGCACTAGGGACCCAGAGGCAGGTGGATCTCCGTGAGTATAAGACCAGCCAGGGTTGTTTTTGTTTATTTAGGTTTTAGTTTTTTCCAGCCAAGGTTTCATGTAGCCTTGGCTGTCCTGGAATGCTCTCTGCAGACCAAGCTAGCTTCAAACTCAGAGATCTGCCTGCATCTGCCTTTGGGATTAAAGGTACAAGACTAGTACCAGCCACCGACAGCTAGGGCTGTTATACACAAGAGAAACCCTGTCTTTAAAAACTAAAGAATCGAATTCATTTATTCATTCATCCATTCTGTCTATCTGCCACCCTCTTTTCAGAAAGGTTACATATTAAGGCCAAACAGCCCCCCTATGATGTCCAGCTGTCTTCATGAATTTAAAATGAAAAGGGATCCCTTTTCAAAACCTTTCACCAGGTCACAGGGTATTACTATGAAGTGAGGAAATCACTTTAGCATTACATGAGAAGCATACAACCAATGAAGCATATGACCAGACCCAGACCTGGATCTCTTATATGATTATGGCTTTAACCAGAAATTTCTTCTTTCTCATTTAAAACCCAGTTTCTTTCTGGCAAAAGAGTAGAGAGCTAAGAACTAACAGATATTAGGTCTCCTTAAACTAAGTACAATATACATTTGATTAGCCTTTGAAGAATATTAACACTTTTTGGGAAAGTTCTTGAGTTCAGGTCAAGTATAAATTATATTAAAAAAAATCTCAATAAATTTTATGAGGGATGATTAACACTGACACTTATAATGGGGAGGGAAGGTTCCAACAGGATGGCCTTTACCAATGGTTAAAGATGCATGCTGTCAAGCTGGATGATCTCAATTACATTCCTGGGACATGGCGAAAATAGAGAACCTGACTTCTGCAAGTTGTCTTCTAACCTCTACTCATATGCCTTGGCATAGCAACCCAAAATACTATGCACAAAATAAATAAAATATAGTATTAAAAAGATGTTTGTATTTTTACAATGGGAAAGTGAAGAAGGGGAATATTGGTAATCAAAATAAAGACAGAAAACTTCAAAGTCATGAAATATGATCATCATCACTCCACAAACTATTCATGAGCATAAAAATGAAAAACATGTTTCAACAGATTATACAAATAGCCAGATAACAACTTCACAGACTTAAAATTCCCTCAGAATAAGAGTCAAGCACCCAGTAAACTTTTTTATTATGTTCTCGGTATGTAGAAATTTTTTAATGAAAAAACAATCTGAAAATGTGACCAATTATCCACGAATCCCTGTCTGATTCATTTAGTGATTTGCTGGGGGTGGAGGATGGCAGTATATGCTTGCCTATGAAGGTTGGAAGGTAACCTGCACGTGTCAGTTTTAGCCTTACACCATGTTCATCCTGGGGCTTGAATTTTGTTATCAAATAGCATCAGTATCTTTACCTGCTAAGCAATCTCATCCCATCAATCTCTTTATTAAACCTGTCTTTTTTCTTTGAGACACGGGTCTTGCTACACAGGCCAGGCTTGCCTTAAACTCACAATCTTCCTGTCCCTGAGTGCCACAAAAATGAAAGGCACATGTAACCATGTTCACTTAACATCTGTCTTAAATGGGGAAACATCTTCACATATAATTGTTAAATTACTCACCCGTGTTCGATCTTCAATGCTATATATCTTTAATTGCATGGGGATGTTGAAGCTATGCAAAAAATTGCCTCCAAACACTAATGTGTCGGTAGGAGTATACACAGCATGAATCCAGCCTGGAAGACAGGGAACAGAGTCAGGGCTGAAAGCACATACTGTAATATAGTTTCTTCAAAATAGTACAAGACTTCTAGATTATATTCTTCTCTTTTCTTGGAAACACATCCTTGATGCATAGCTCAGGTTCCTTTAATGGTTGGTCAAGTTACTTATCTCTCAAAGCCTTGAAACTAGAATAAACTCTTTAAAACTAGAATAAACTATATTTTATAATGTAATGGTGAGCATTAAATGAGAATATATATCTAAGGAACAAGTTTTACTTACACACAATAGCTAGGACTGTAAGTGTACAATCCCACACTCAGTAAAAAATGTGGGGATTTTAAAATTTTTTTATTGCTAGAGATAAAACCCAGGGTATTATGCATACTAAGCAAATACTCTACCATCATGTTACTCCCTCAGTGTAAGAAACTTTTAAGACAGGGTTTTTCTGTGTAGCCCTGACTATCCTGGAACTCACTCTATAGACCAGGCTGGCCCTGAACTCAGAAATCCACCTGCCTCTCTGCCTCCCAAGTGCTGGGATTAAAGGTGTGCACCACCTCTGCCCGGCCCAAGAAACTTTTAAATAAATGCTGCTACCATTTTTTGAAGCACTAATTATGTGCCAGCTCCATATAGGTTAGTTTATTAATATTCTCATGTAGTTTTCTCAAATAAAAACAGATTTAGTATTTGACCAAAGTAGTACTGAGCAGGCAAATGCATAGCCAGAATTCTCAAAAAGATAGGGACTCCAAAATTTGTACTTTTTAATATGCATTTATTTAGAATTAAGATGCAATGAAAATATCTACAATTTACTCAAGCTTGGTGGCATACACAGCACTCAAGAGGCAAGGGCAGAGGCCAGGATATACCACACAGCAAGCTCCAGGACAGCTGGAGCTATACAGAGAAACCCTGCCTAGAAAACAAAAACAAAAACAAAACAACAACAACAAAAAAAACCCAGCTGGTTCAGCATTCCCCACTTAGGTGGGGCAAGTTGCTCAGAGAGGGCACATCACTGTAAAAACTCTGGATTACAAGGCTTAATATACAGTCCAAATGAATATATTTGAGAAGCATTGAACGAGTATTAAGCACTGCTTTTGTTATTTTTATTTTTTAAGATTTACTTATTTTATTTATCTGAGTACACTGTAGCTGTCTTCAGACACACCAGGAAAGGGTATCAGATCCCATTATAGATGGTTGTGAGCCACAATATGGTTGCTGGGAATTGAACTCAGGACCTCTGGAAGAGCAGTCAGTGCTCTTAACCATTGAGCAAATCTCTCCAGCCCTTGTTATTTATTTATTGGTTTTTACGAGATAGGGTTTCTCTGTGTAGCCTTGGCTGTCCTGGAACTTTGTAGACCAGGCTGGCCTCGAACTCAGAAATCCACCTGCCTCTGCCTCCCAAGGGCTGGGAAATACATATTCTCTGTATTTAAACAGGAAAACACCACTATTTGCTGCTGACTGTACAGTCATGCACATATATGCCTTGCTGGACACTGAATTCAGAGTCTTGTGCATAATCAGTGTTCTTTTAAGAAACCTAGAAAGTAACCTAAGCCGGGGCGTTGGTGCCACACGCCTTTAATCCCAGCACTTGGGAGGCAGAAGCAGGTGGATTTCTGAGTTTGAGGCCAGCCTGGTCTACAGAGTGAGTTCCAGGACAGCTAGGGCTACACAGAGAAACCCTGTCTCGAAAAACCAAAAAAAAAGAAAAAAAAAAAAAAAAAGAAAAGAAAAGAGAGAGAGAGAGAGAAAGAAAGAAAGAAAGTAACCTACTTTCCCCCACTTTGCTTACCTGAGGGAATAACGAAGGTATAGCCCTGCTTGAGCTCAATTCGTTGGCAATCTGATACCCGGTCACCCAGAAAGATGTCTCCCTGTTTCCCTGATAGCAGCCAATTCTCGTACAGCTCCAGGTTGTGGGCTGTAGGGGGGATGAGCCAGAAGACCTGTGAGTTAAAAAACTTCAGTCTGTTAACAGCTATTGACATGATCCAGTCGTCTCCCTCAACTCATAAACAGGCACAAAGAGGATTGGAAGGTAGAAGACTTGACTCGTGGGGTAGTTCAGGACCCAAACAAACACATCTTTCTTGCCAAACACTTGGTCTGACTGCATCTAGATTTCCTGGGATTATGGCAGCAGAAGAACCCTGAACACTAAGAGAAAAAGGCCTTGGCTTATTATGTAGGTAATTTCTTTTTTTGTTTTTTTGAGACCGGGTTTTTCTGTATAGCCCCGGCTGTCCTGGAACTCAGAAATCTGCTTGCCTTTGCCTCCCAAATGCTGGTATTAAAGGCACATGCCACCGCTGACTGGTAGGTAATTTCTTAATAACTAGCTAGAGGCTTAAACAGCCCAGTTATTTAGACATAATTAATCAACACTTTGTCTAGGCTGCTCTGTCTCAATGTAGTAACTAAGATCAATAGGACAAAATTATGACCCCTTCTACACAAATGTAAGTAAACAAAAGAAGTTTGGATACAGAGGTCCAGATGTTCTATTTTAAGTTCTTGTTTTCATCCCAGCTGTTTCTGCTAATAGATGTAGTCAGTTTCTCCAAGTGGAGGAATGGCTAACACTACAAACCTCTGCTTTTAATTCTACCTTGCATTTCTGATATACTATTTATAAAAACTCATGAGGAGATGGAATATGTTTTATTATTATCAGAATGTAATTCTTTTATGATTGAAGGTACTTTTTCCAATGCTCAAAAAGACTTAATGTTCCCTTCGGTCACATTTCAGAACAATACCTTCAGACAGAAAGAGCTGGCTGAATACTAATTTGCTGGACTTTTGGTTAATATATCCAAAACTTATGCTCCCTTCTTCTACATTACTTTTCTTAGAGATACAAAAATGATATTGTCCTCCTAAAATTACCTCTTCAGCTTCACCTAGAAAACTTCTGCTTTAAGAACTAGCCAAATATTGTTAGAATGACACTGGCCTACATAAATACTAAAACTCCAAAGGAATAGCTTCAAAATGCAACAGAATCTACAATTCTCTTCAGATATGGATGGTGTTTCCTAGGTTTCCAGATTATATTAAGCATGCAAATCATTTCTAATTCCAATCCTACTATGACCATACCTTTCCACCTTGGTGGATGTGATACCAAACAGAAGTACCTCCAAAATCCACATGGAAGTCAGTATAGCAGCCTCGAACACTCATTAGACAATACCTGACCCAAAAAGAAGCAGCAGCATTAATTAGTACAATGATAAAGAGAACTACCCACCAAAAGGACATTCTCTTCCCTAGTGAACCCCTCTACTTGGCATCTAATAAACTTCTAATAGGTTTTCTTTCTTTCCTTTTCAGAGGGTTTGAGACAAGGTTTCCTGGCTGTCCTGAAATTTGCTACTTAAGAGTAGGCTGGCCTTGAAACTCTACATCAAGGCCGGGCACACCATATCCTGTTAAAGGATTCAGTTCTATGTCATATTTCCAGGACCATATAGTCTTACCCTATATAATGAGATCATGTGCTATGTAATTTCTCACATACTCTTCCTTATCAATTTGATGATTTAAAACAGCAAAGCTAGAAATGGGATGGAGGACTGTTCCTTGTTATCAATGTTATACCTCACAGAACACTGAGGAAAGTACACAGAACGAGTAACTTACTTTTGCACTTTAGGGTACTGCATCTCTAAGATGGCATTTGTTGATTCAGTCTGACTTTCTTTCAAGTGCCTTGGCCACATGTTATCTACCCAGTCAATGAAATCCACCTTTTTACAAAAAAAAAAGGGGGGGGGGGGAGATGTTTAGGGTCAAGAAAAGCAGTGGGGTTACAGAGGAATTTTCTTTTTTTTTCTTTTTCTTTTTTTTTTAGTTTTTCGAGACAGGGTTTCTCTGTGTAGCCCTGGTTGTCCTGGAACTCACTCTGTAGACCAGGCTGGCCTCAACTCAGAAATCCACCTGCCTCTGCCTCCCAAGTGCTGGGATTAAAGGTGTGCACCACCACCACCACCACCCGGTGACAGAGGAATTTTTTTATTTTAAAATATAGAATAGAGTTCATTCAGGGCATGGGGAAGGGAGTTAAGAGGGTAGCAGAGGCAGAGAAAGGCAGAGAGAGGGAGAGAGTAGAGAAGTAGAGGCTGGCCATGACAATGTGGAGAGAGGGTGGGGAGCAAGGGAGCAAGAGGCAAGAGAGAGGCAAGACTAAGAGCAAGTTACAGAGAATTTTAAGGTCAAAAAAGCAACTCCTTTAAATGTATACTGCACAAAATAAAATTTAAAAATCTGTGAGCCTTAGAGTCAAAAGACATTTGTCTGTAAATAGATAAAAAAGAGAAGTAGTTCCAGTAACATAATTGTACGGCCAGCTCTGGTCAAAATGGATTCATTAAAGACAGTTTACAACTAGAAACTTTCTTCTGTCAATATTGGGATAATAGAGGTTGAAAACATGCTTATATGTAAAATTTTGAAGAGGTAGTAGTTTCTGAGAATACAAAGATCAGGGCTGACAAAATGACTGAGTTTGATCATTAGGTGTCATATACTGAAAAGGACAACTAATTCCTGAACATATATGTACCATGATGTGCACATGCACACACACATATAAATGTTTTAAATAATAGTAGATCAAAGCCAGGCATTGGTGGCGCACGCCTTTAATCCCAGCACTTGAGAGGCAGAGGCAGACGGGTTTCTGAGTTCAAGGCCAGCCTGGTCTACAGAGTGAGTTCCAGGACAGCCAGGGCTACACAGAGAAACCCTGTCTCAAAAAAACTAAAAAACAAAAACATAAACAAACAAACAAAAATAGTAAATCAAAAAGAAAAAAAAAAGAAATTTAGTATGTGACATAGAAACTACTGAGTCAGCAATCATAAGTTTATCAAAAATTTGATAGCAAGGGATAGTCTGGTGATTAGCTCTAGTTTTTGAAGTGGCTGGGCATGTTAGTGCACACATTAATCCCAGCACTCAGAAGGCAGAGGCAGGAGGATCTGAGTTCCAAGCCAGCCAGGTATATATAGTGATTCTGGAAAAAGAAAAAAAAGTCAAAGAAGGGGGCAGGAAGAACGATGAAGAATGGACAGACAGACAACACAACTAGACAGACTGTTTAATGGTTAAAGGCACTAGGCGTTCTATATCTAGCATCCATATTTCAGCTAACAACCACCACAACACAAAACACCTGCACCAAACACCCATACACATAAAAATAATTAACTAATTAAAACAAAACAAGACAAAACAAAACCAACAACTATAAAAATTAAGAGCTGGGCAGTGATGGCACTCACCTTTAATCCCAGCACTAAGGAGGCAGAAGCAAGTGGATCTCTGTGAGTTAGAGGTCAGCTTGGACTACACAGTTAGTTCTAGGACAGACAAGGCTATCCAGAGAAATCCTGTCTCAAAAAGACCAAACCAACCAACCAAACCAAAAACTAAAAAAGCCAAACCTAGGGATACTCAGAATACTACAGAGTAGACTTCATATATGAATGGTTTTAATGTTCCAAATTTTTAATAATCAAGCTCTATATTTATAGCAATAATCATCTTTAAATTAAATTCTAAAACTATTAAGGAATAAATTTATAAGCAATGCAGCTGTAATTCTCATGTTGTTTTCTGTTGTTGGAGACAAAAGCTTACTCTGTAGTACAGGCAATCCTCTTGTCTCTACCTCCAAAATGCTGGTATAACACAAGGACCACCATGCTTTGGCTTCATATTCCCCTTTACTCAATTCTTTATTAAAAATGAACATTAAAAATGATTAGTGGCAGGACTGGAGAGATGGCTCAGCGGGTAAGAGCACTGACTGCTCTTCCGAAGGTCATGAGTTCAAATCCCAGCAACCACATGGTGGCTCACAACCACCTGTAATGAGATCTGACGCCCTCTTCTGGTGCGTCTGAAGACAGCTACAGTGTACTTATAAATAGTGCCACATATCTTTAATCCTAGCACTGGGAAAACAGAAGCAAGCAGATCTCTGAGTTTGAGGCAAGCCTGAACAACATAGTGAGTTCCAAGAAAGCCATGCTACACAGAGAGAACTTGTCTCTGAAAACCTAAAAAAAAACCTAAAATTAAAGATAAAATAAAATAAAATAAAATAAAAGGCCTTCAAAAAAAAAAAAAAAAACAAAAAAACACTGATTCATCAAACCAGCAAAATACTGAGTTACTTTTCTCTTGTTATATATACCAATAAACTATAGTTATGATGCTGGAAATTACTAGCTGTAGTTTATCTAGATAAAGTAAACATGTTACTAGCAAATACCATATATTAATTTTGGAAAGCAAAAGGTATGGGTCTTAAAACCTTCTTCTTGTCAGGAAGTGGTGACGCATGCCTTTATTCCCAGCACTTGGGAGGCAGAGGCAGGTGGATTTCTGAGTTTGAGGCCAGCCTGGTCTGTACAGTGAGTTCCAGGACAGTCAGAGCTACAAAGCAAAACCCTATCTCGGAAAAAACAAACAAACAAACAAAAAAACCAAAAAACCCTTCTTCTTTAGACTTCCATGTAGCTGGAACCACCATACCTGGCTTGAGTTCATTAGTCAGGAATTAAGGGAGGTGAGACTCAAAAATATATAGGTATATTTAAAAAGTGAAGTCAATTCCACTTCCTGAATAGCTTTCCCAATACAGCCAATACTTTACCCAAAGATAGATAAAATGAAAATTAACTTTAGGATAACAGGGTATCAAAAACCAATGAAATCAACTCATTCATCACTACTATTTACCTACTAAATCCTACAACATGTTACATAAAATTCTCACCTAGCAAAGTGGATGGATTGGGGTGTACAAAATTCACCTTGCTCTAAACAAAATTTCCCAGAATTTTGTTCTTTATTTTTGCATAGAGTCTCTCTTATATAGCCCAGGGTGTCTTGGAACTAGCTATGCAAACCATGCTGGTCACAAACTCAAGAGATTCCCTACTTCTGTCTCCTGTGTGCTGGGATTGAAGGCATGTGCCACCAAACATGGCACATGGCACACATTCACAAACCTAACCCCATTAATTCTTTTAAGTTTCTTAGCAAACATAAACCTATAGGAGAGAAATTCTTTTTGAGACAGGGTTTCTCTGTGTAGCCCTAGCTGTCCTGGAACTCACTGTGTAGACCAGGTTGTCCTTGAACTCAGGAATCCACCTGCCTCTGCCTCCCAAGCACTAGGATTAAAGGCTTGTGCCACGACTGCCCGGCAAGAGAAATTCTTTTAAGCCAGTTTCCCAGCAACCCTTTAAGATTCTTATCTATCACTGAAAGACCAAGTTCCTAATTAAGTTCTTGGTGAAAATGAAATGATTTTGGAAAATGAACTCTTCTAAAAATGAAAGTTACTGTTATCCAATACTCTTTCCCACATATAGCTTAATTTTGGCATGCACAGAGCTATAAAAATTCTTCCAGTATTAAGACCTTCTATTGAAAATGAGAATGTGGCTCCCTGCCCTGACCACCGTCACCAGCTGCTGCACTCCAGAAATCAGGCCCTACACGTCACCTACAGTAGTCAGTAGTTGGGAGAGTTGAGATCAAGACCCAAGGGCTTGAGATCAAGGACTAGCCCTGCTCCCTCACGGGCAAAGCCACATAGGAGAGCCAGCCCTGAGGATATGAGTGGGAGAGCTGGTCTAGCCTCTCACAGGCTGCAGCATTTGGGAGAACGGGCCCCTCATCCTGAGTGGGCAACACAGGTTCCGTTGAGCAGGCCAAGGGCATGAGAGCAAGAAAGCTGACCTTGCTGCCTGCTGATGACAGCATTGGGTGGCCTAGCTGGAACAGTGCTAGATAGAGAAAACCTGCACACTGACAAACTCAGCTACTACCCAAGACCAGATTCAGGGCTCTGAGGTGGCCCAAAATCTGAAATCTTTATCATTTGCTAACAGCTGGGAATTCATGAAAGGGCCAGTCCTGCTGATTTAATAGTGCAGGATCTCTATGACACAGGGAGACAAGATAGTTGGGAGAAGTTCTATGGGGATCCAATATTGATGGTGTCACAGAAGCCAGAGATCTTGAAACAGACCAATGACTTATTGCAAAGAACATTTGTAAGTGAAGATATTCGAGATATACTAGCCGGGCGTGGTGGCACATGCCTTTAATCCCAGCACTTGAGAGGCAGAGGCAGGCAGATTTCTGAGTTCGAGGCCAACCTGGTCTACAGAGTGAGTTCCAGGACAGCCAGGGCTACACAGAGAAACCCTGTCTCGAAAAACCTAAAAAAAAAAAAAAAAAAAAAAAAAGATATACTGTAGAACAAACTGTGACTGTGACATACTACAGCTTCCACAATGAGATGTTTTGTTTTGTTTTTTATTTTAGAAGGGAGGTTGCAAGGGTGAAGGGCAGATATGAGGAGATGGAGAGATGGAGAGATGAGCAAGACTGGGGTTTGTGATGAAAAGCACACACACATATACATAAATCAATAATAAGTTTTAAGAAAGGAAGGAAGGAAAGGAAGGAAGGAAATAAATGAGAACGTGGGAAAATGACTAACCGTGGAAGGCCGCTGCACCATATTCTCAAGCCTGGTATGGCTAAACTCTAGGCTGATAACATTATAGAGTTTTTCTCGCTCTTCCTCTGGAGTCTCATAATATCGTGTCCACTGTGCCATAGTCATTTCAATCCCCTTCTGTGTGTTCACATCCATGACATCCACCATCCGACGACTCCCTACATGAAAGGAGTTAGATTAAGCCATAATTACTCTTAAATATATTAAGTATACAAACCACAAGTCCAAATTAACAAACTATCCTTTTTATTCTCCCCACTCCCCCAAGACAGGGTTTCTCTGTGTAGCCCTAGCTGTCCTGGAACTCACTCTGTAGACCAGGCTGGCCTCAAACTCAGAAATCTGCCTGCCTCTGCCTCCCAAGTGCTGAGATTAAAGGTGTGCACCACCACTACCCCACTCAAACTATCCTTTCTTAAGATAATTAGTAATATACAAAGAAATTACTTGAGAAGGATAATCATAACCACCTCAGAGAATGAAAAAGACAAGAGGTACAATTAAAAATACTCATCAGTCCTTAGGCCATCTTTACTATCAAGTGCTAGTTCTCTTATTCAATACCTCACTTAACCCTACAATTCTACCTGATAAATGCCAGTATTTATTTCATACATGATATAACAAGGACCAGGTAACTTGCAAAACAAAAGACTTACTGAGATATATTGCTTCAGTGAAGGTTTAAAGACGACCTAATCTGAACTAAGGATTGTGCATAGTAGCACATGCCTTTAATACCAGTGGTGGCACCTTTAATCCCAGCACTTGGCAGGCAGAGGCAAGTGGGTCTCAGGGACTTTGAGCCCAGTCTAGTCTACAAAGGAAGTTCCAGGACAGTCATGGAAACTGTCTTGAAAAACTTAAAAAAAAAAAAAGGAATGTGGGTTAGTGAATACCAGTTTAAACTTATCTATTTTGAGTTGGTTTCTCTAGTCCTGACAATAATTTTAATATAAAACTCCTTTATATTTAGTCCATATTACAGTCTGATATGTAAACACAGTTGTCAGTCTTCCTCAAGTATAATAACAACAAAACACAGTATGCTGCTGAATGTGTTGGTGCATACCTTTAATCCCAGCACTCAGTAGCAAGAGAATCTCTATAAATTTAAGGCAAACTGCTCTACACAGTTCCAAGCCTACTGAGACACAGTAAGATCCTGACAAGAGAGACAATGAGCAAGTGCTGCCCAACGTGTAAGACTAAACCTTACTATAAATACATCAGGTAGCAGAAGGAAAAAGGCTATATGCTAAAGGTTAAAATAATTCCAATTCTATCACTACATGAACAAAAAATGGTAAATTATACAATAAAAGGAAATAAGAAGAATGAAATCACACAAACAAACATGGAAAGTACGCCATATGACAGAACTCACAGATGAAAGGCTACTATTATATAATTCTGGAAATGTGAAACACAGATTAGATGAATTCTGATCTATAAAACATAAGATCAGTGGTTGCCAGGGGCTACAGGGAAGAGGGAATGAGAAATGACTGCTTAACAGACTTTTGGGGTGATACATTCTAACAGTAGATAGTAGTGATAGCTGTACTCTGAATAGGAAGGAATTAAGTCAGGCTGTCAGGTTTTTTGGCAAGTACTTTCACACACTGAGCCATCCTCCCAGAGAATTAATTGTCCATATATTTACCTCTATTATGATTTTTTCCCACTCTCTCCCTTCCTCTCTTTCTTCTATTATTCCCAATATATACATTAGTCTGCTTGATGCTATTCTTCTTGTCATCACATGTCTGTTTAGTGTTGCTATAACAAAATACTAGAGAGTCAGTCACATGGCCCAGGGTGCCTGGAACTCATGTTCATCTTGCCTCTCAAATGCTGGGATATTTTAAGAGTACAAACCACACTTGGATTGGATATATTTAAGACAGTTTCTTTTTAATCTTATTGTTTTCTCTGTGTGGGCATTTTCTAAATGTATGTCACTGTACCATTATGCTATTTTAGTTAGTTTGTTTGTTTGTTTCTTTGGGATTTTTTTTTTGAGGGGGGGTTCAAGACAGGGTTTCTTTATGTAGCCCTAGTTATACTCGAACTCACTCAAAAAATTTCCTCTGCCTCTGGAGTGCTAGGATTAAAGGTGTGTATATACAGCCACTACAGCCACCAGGCATCTACAAGCCCTTTGTGTTTGTTTTCTGAGATAGGGTTTCTCTAATTTGTTCTCCCTGTGCTAAGACATCTATCTTTTAGCAGCCTTTTAAGTCTTATAGAAATCACTGGGGTCAAATATAAGGGCACTGTAACAGCTTAGAGATGGTAGAAAAACAGCCCCCTGCTCTTATGTATATACATTTTGTTAGAAACAGAAATCTGCAACCACAGCACAAGTGTCAAATAGTTAAATGACAAGACCTGGCTCTTTAAAGCTGTATGTCATTCTTTTGAAAAAACAAGTACATCTGTTTCCTGGGTTCCAGTTAGTGAGGACTAGAGGATGTAGAAAAGTGGTTATTACTATAGAAAAACCTGAAATTAACTTTATAGTCTGAATCTTTCCCTGTAAGTTGCAAGCCTTCAACAGAATTCCACAATAGTTAGGTCAGATAGACTCTGTCAGGGCAATAATCAAGTAGACAGGGAATGCTCTCATTACCTTCCCAGAATCCTCTCTTACCAGTCTGTATTTTAAAGTTATCACAGATGACTTTTGTGGAGGTCATTGGTGAGCCACAACCATAAGAATATCTAAGAAGGAGGCTGGAGAGATTGCTGGAGAGATGGCTCAGCCGGTAAGAGCACTGACAGCTCTTCCGAAGGTCCTGAGTTCAAATCCCAGCGACCAGATGGTGGCTCACAACCACCCGTAATGAGATCTGATGCCCTCTTCTGGTGCATCTGAAGACAGATACAGTGTACTTATATATAATAATAAACCTTAAAAAAAAAAAAAAAAACTAAGAAGGAAGCTAGAGAGTAAAGAACAGGGGCTACTCTTTCAGAGACCTAAGTTCTACTTTAAGCACCCATGTTAGGTGGCTCACAACTACCTGTAACTCCAGAGGATCCAACCCTTCTTACTCTGTGAGCACATGTATTCATGAAAACCATAAACACACACGCACATACATATATCACTAAAAAAATAAGTCTGCTAAGTATGGTGGTGGCCCACAACTTTAATCCCAACACTCCGCAGGAAGACACAGGTAGATCTCTGAGTTTGAGCCAGATCTGGTCTACAGAGAGAGTTTTCCAGGACAGCAGCCAGGACTACAAAGAGAAACCCTGTCTCATGGGGAAAAAATGAAATAACCAACACAGAAAGTTCTGGCTGTTGACTGCCTTATGGATCTAGGAAATTACTTTCCTGAAGGTTGACTAAGAAAGAAATAAGAGGCTGAAGAAACAACCCAGTCGCTGAAAGAGTTACCTGGCTGGCATAGACAAAGCCCTGGTTATGATCCCAGCCCCACATAAGCTGGGTATGGTGACAAATGCCTGTAAGTAAAGCACTCAAAAAGTGGGGACAGGTAAGTAATTAGTTTAAGGTCACCCTTAGCTACACAATGAGTTTGAGATTAGCTTAATATATTTGAACTTCTCTGTCTAGAAACAACAACAAAAATAATAAGTGATGAGTGAACTTTTTTATTTTATGTACATTGTTTTGACTGCGTGTATGTCTGTGTGAGAGTGGTGGATCCTCTGGAATAGGAGTCACAGACAGTTGTGAGCTGACATACAGGTACTGAGAACTGAACCCAGGTCTTCTGGGTGAACAGTCAGTGTTCTTAACTGCTAAGCCACCTCTTTCCAGCCAGTTAAGTGAAGTTCTACAATACTGAGTACTCACAAATTATCTAGGCCTCCTAAAAGAGTTCTGATTGAAAGGTCAGGTAAGAATTTTGATCACTCAATAGATTTACTGATCACATAGTTGACAAGTTGTGCTAGTTATCAAGAAATACATATATCTAGGTGCTTAGAATGTAACACGAGCATTAGGGCATGGAATAATACTGGCATCAGAGAATTAAGACTGTCGGTACTTTCACTTCTCAAGATTGAACAAGATCATCCAGCAGTCTAACAGAATCACATGGCCCAAAAGTGGTGCTATTCTCATTTCCAAAGTAAGAAACAGAACTATCGTATTCCACAGAAGAGCAAGTCAGAAGAGCCCCTTTTGCTCATGTTTGTTGGAAACACAGAAAACTTTATACCATTTTACTACATTTTCACAGAATATAACAGTTATCTTCTATGCCTAGGTTTTGGATGAACTAAATTAAAAAACTTTTGCTTCTGAGAAAAATTTCTCCTAAATGTATATAGTAACTTCCTATCTCCTCCTTGTAGAGTTGCTTTCTTTTTAAACGTCCTTTGAGAAAAATTTTGAGTTGTTAATCAGACAATTCTTTCTAATAAAATATAATTTAAGGTTCCTAAACCTCAAAAATGAAGAGGCAGGCCAAAGTTTGTTACTTACCCACACACATTTTGACATCATTCACTGTGAAGTCTGGATCCGGCATCCTATGAAATAAACACCAGTAAATGAGAAGCACTACTTCTCTAGTCAGTGTGGTATGAAGTATAAAGCACTTTCCACAGACATCAATCTTCATATTTAGGTTTAAATACTTTTTAAATATAAATGATTATACATTTACATAGGAAGAAATCCCACAATGTTAGCAGCAATTCTATCAGACTGATAAGACTCAAGAGACTTAGACTTCTTTTAAGCTCATCTACATTTTTTATTTCTAGGTATATGAATCACCAGTGAAACAAGAAACATATTTCACAAAGTAACTGGGAAGTTATTTTCAATTACCTTTTACTACTCTGGGTTCTCAAGATTGTCACTGTCTGAATTCCTGAGTGTAAAAGCCATTTTGCAACTATCTCAGGCTAAGAGCAGAGCACTTACTTTATTCCAAGTCCATCAGAATTCTTGAAAATGAGAGGGTCTCTCAAGCCACCCCGCTGGATATACTCTACATTAAAATCTGAAACCATGGGGGAAAATTAGAAAGAAGAATCACTGAGAAAAATTATAAAAGGAATTTTAAGTAAAAAGGTATTTATAGTGTTTGTTACTCTGTGCATACAATGTTTAACATCTCTTAGTAAATATGTAAAGTATACTGAAAATCAGGGCATGTAGATAGTTGTGTTAGTGAGTCACTTCATACATCTTAATTAGAAATTATGTCTCGCCAGGTGGCACACGCCTTTAATCCCAGCACTTGGGAGGCAGAGGCAGGCGGATTTCTGAGTTCGAGGCCAGCCTGGTCTACAGAGTGAGTTCCAGGACAGTCAGGGCTACATAGAGGAAATCCTGTCACCAAAAACCAAAAAAAGAAAACAGAAAAAAGAAACTGTGTCTCTTAATGGCTAAAGTAGTCTAAGCATCATACATCCAATCTTTCCACAGTTTCCTAAGTGTCAAGGGTACATAACATATAAGGAATCCAACCCCACAAAAAAATTTTCATTGTACTTTTTTTGTTTTGGTATCTTTCCCCTTCTCCTTCCATCCAAAGTTTCATGTAGCCCAGGCTGGCCTTTAACTTACCATTACATATACTTATACATACATTATAACTTATATATAGACCATTCCTGAGCCTCCTGTTTCTATCTCCAAAGTGCAATGATTACAGGCCAACTATACCTGTGCCATTTTTAATTAAACCCAAGCCAAGAAATCAGAAAAAGAAAAAGGTCTTTTTCCCAGTAACATTCTTATTCTAATAAAAGATCACTTCAAATTTGGCAGAGAATGAGCAGTATGAGACAAAATAAATATCATCAACAGGTAATATTTTAACATTGCACAGATGCTAAAATCTCAAGTTGATGACTCTTACATCAAGGGGTTCAGGGTCTGAATCAAAATGATACTGACCTTTTCCCTCCATAAAAGTAACAAAATTAGCATTATATTTGTTAGTATGGAGCTTCTCTTCCAAGTCAAAAGTTCTTTTCCCTTCAATTTCATCATCTGAAATGCCATCATCTTCATAGCGACGTCGCATGGTACCACGCTGTGGGGAAAAAAAAAAAAAAAAAGGATACAAAGATAAAATCATGCACTTTTCTTCCTCTCTACCAAGCAGTCAGTGCTCCCTATGTGGAGTGTGACTTCCAGTCTTAGTTGCTAGTTCGAAGCATTCACTTTCCTTTCTCCAAGCTCAAGATTAGCTAATATTCTCAAAATGCACAAAATAGAACAAAGTTGTACTAAACCACTGGGCTTCCAACCTGTGAAGTCTATAGGTTTTTTTGTTTCTGTTTTGTTTTGTTATTAAGATAGGGGTTTCTCTATGTAGCCCTGTCTATCTGAAATTCTTTAGATCACAGTGGCCTAAAACCCAGCTGAATTTTATTTCTGCTACTTCTTTAAGCCTAGAAATATGAATTCACAATAAAAAACCAACTTAGACCTTCTAAATACCTATCATAGCCCCTTAGAGTAAGGACATTTAAAAACATTTAAATAAGGGTTGGAAAATTAGCTCAGTGATTAACAGCTGCATACTATTCTTTCCATTTCCAGTTACCTATGTTGGACAGTTCACGACTGCCTGTAACTCTAGCTCCAGAGGATCTGATGCTACTGTCTACTGTTGTAGAATAGCACACACATGCACAAAGTCATACACAGATATACACACCTTCATATAATAAAGGTAAAAATATTTTTAAAATGAGTGCATCATATTAAAAAGACATTCAAATATAAAGACAAAATTTTTCATTGAGAAGAAATGTAAATTAAATTTATAAAACAATCTTAATTTAGTATTCTAAATTAGAGGTAGAAGAGATGGCTCAGCATTTAAAAAGCAAGCTCCAGGGGATCCAACACCCTATTCCAGAGGCACAAGCAGAAACCTATGCTCATATAATTAAAAATAAAATCCCTTATAAAAATTATCTAAACTAAGCACTTAAAACCCTATTTTTCTTCATATAAAATGCTAACTAGAAGGCCATCAATAGAGCTTTAAAAATGTCTCTCCAAAGACATCATAGAAATAGAAATGAACTCATGAAAAGATGTTCAATATCATTCATCAATAGATATACGAAAATCAAGCCGGGCAGTGGTGGTGTATGCCTTTAATCCCAGCACTTGGGAGGCAGAGACAGGCAGATTTCTGAGTTCAAGGCCAGCCTGGTTTGCAGAGTGTATTCCAGGACAGCCAGGGCTACACAGAGAAACCCTGTCTCGAAAAGCCAAAAAAAAAAAGAAAAGGAAAAAAAAAGAACAAAGAAAATCAAACCCTGCTGGAAAGATGGCTCAGTGGTTAAGAGCACTGACTGCTCTTCCAGAGGTCCTGAGTTCAATTCCCAGCAACCACATGGTGGCTCACAACCATCTGCAATGGGATCCAATGCACCTTCTGGTGTATGTCTCAAGACAGCTACAGTGTACTCATATAAATAAAAATAAATAATATTTAAAACAAAAAACAAATCAGGGACTGGAACAATGGCTCAGCGGTTAAGAGCACTGACTGCTCTTCCGAAGATCCTGAGTTCAAATCCCAGCAACCACATGGTGGCTCACAACCATCCGTAATAAAATATGATGCTCTCTTCTAGTGTGTCTGAAGACAGCTACGGTGTACTTACATATAATAAATAAATCTTAAAAAACAAAAACAAAGACAAACAAACAAAAAAAACAAGAAAAAAACGAATCAAACTACTTCATACACAACATGATAGATGTCATTATCGTGACAAGTCATGTAGGTACAAGTATGGAAATCACTTCTATACATCAACTATTGTTACTTAGCGACAAATGTGAAAACCTAAAGCTAATAAGTAAAAGAATCCAGATATAATATCATTTATATGAAATGGGTAATATTGGTAAATCCATCCAGCAGATAGATTAGTTGTCAAAGGTCGGTTAGGTCAAGTGACTTTTAATAGTATGGGTTTCTTTCAAGAATAATGAAATTCTTCTAGAATTAGTATTGGTATTTACACACAGATAAACAGGCCCAGTCCCATTGTTGATAAAGATGGCTGGCCAGTACAAGACAGACATGTAAAATTATGGTATTACAACTAGCAGGAATTGCCAAAGGCTATACATTAAGGAGAACATACTCATTCACTCAGTACAACTTTAACAATTTAAGTTCCAAGGACTATGTGCAACATATTGTTACTTGGCTGTAAATGTTTTCTTCCCTGCAACTACTGGAATTTTTAGTATGTGTATGTATATATGTGTACATGTGTGCAGACATACATGCATACACACTCTTTCCCAAAAAGAGTAAACTGTTTACAAAACTTGATTGTTTCATTACATTTCATGATTTTAATGGGAGCATCCTCTATCATTACAAAAACATTGAGACTCTTGGCCATTATGCTGACTTGGCCATTATGTTGACTTGATACTTTTTTGCCACCAAATAATAAAAAGCTTGAACTAAGCAATTAAAAACACATTTGATTTAAACTTAATTGCTTTAACATATTACAAGAAAGGGATGCTGAATTAACACAGCTGGAAAAGGCTACACTTGTTTTTAACTCTGTTGAGTTTTTTTGTTTTTTTGAGACAGGCTCTCCCTATATAGGCCTAGCTGGCCTCAAACTCAAGATGTTCTTTCCTGTCTCTGCCAATATTGCATTTATTTTATTAAAGTTTGGTCAAGTCAGCCTGAAACAAGTTAGATCAATCTGTGCAGCAGACACTGACAGTATGCAAAGTAATTTCTGTGTATGGAAAAAAAAATCAATCAAAGCAATTTCAACAAGAAGACTGTAGTAAAAATAAATACGTAAGATATTCTCAAAAGGAAAGAACAAGAACCATTGGGTATAGTGGTGCATACTTTAAGGAAGAAGCACCTCTAAATTCAAGACCAGCTTTGTCTCGGAGTTCCAGGACAGCTAGGGCTATGCAGAGAGACTTTTACTAAAACCAAACCAAACCAAACCAAACCAAACCAAACCAAACCAAACCAAAAAACTGTAAAAACTTGAGATCTCAGACAAGTTGAAATCATGTAACTTTTCTCATCATAATGCATTAAGTTAAAAAAAATAACAAAAAACAAAACAAAACAAAAAAAACCCCAGTAACACTCTTAAGAAAAAAAAAAAAAACAAAAAACTTGAGATCTATGAAAGTTCATGTCCAGAAGAAGCCTTAAAAGGAAACAACATAAAATGAAGAGTTGGCATTTAAGCTAGGCAGTGATGGTACACACCTGTAATTCTAGCAGTCTGGAAGCAGAAGCAAGCAGATCTCTATGAGTTTGAGGCCAGTCTGGTCTACAGAGCTAGTTCTAGGTGAGTCACGGCTACACAGAGAAATCCTGTCTCTAAAACCAAAAGAAAAAGGAAAAAAAAAAAAAAAAAAGAGTTGGAATTTACATTTCCAACAAACACATACACTCTTGCCCTTCCTGCGTCTACATCAGGATTCTAGCCAAGTTCATTTTCCTTATAAGCATGTGTCAACCTCATTTATACCAACTAAACTTAAAACGGAAAAACTGCTTTGTTTCAGAATGTACCAAAGAAATTTAAAAATTTTTTTGTTTTATCTTTGAAATAAAGTTTCCTTCAGGGGTTGAATCCTAAAATCCTGTATTCGTTCTCTTACTGTTGGTAAGCTTCTTAATAATGATGATAAAAAGATTATGAAACTGGGTTGTATTCAGATTAAATGAGGCAGAAAATGTAAGGAAACCACATAGGGGCTGGAGATGTGGTGCAGTTAGGAAAGTGTTTGCCTAGCATGCATAAAACATTGGTTCCGTCCTCAGCACCAAATAAAACCAAGTTTGGTGGCACAGGCCTGCAATTCCAGATCTTGGGAGGTAGAGGCAGGGAATCAGGATTCATCTTTGACTACAGAGTTCAGGGCTAGTCTGGGCTACATAAAACCCTATCTAAACAACAACAAATTCCCAACATTCAAATATATTAGCAACTATGGTTCTGAAAATGAACCAATGTTGTACTACACTTCTATCTTGCAAAAATAATGGCTTGTCTAGAGAGACAAATCCTACATTATCTTCTTTTTAAATAGTAGGTAAGATGTTTCTCGTTCCCCAAGTAAGCCTCAAATATTTCTAACTTGAAACCTTACCTTCTGTAAAGGGATCCTTACTTATCCAATTATAAAATCTACCAACTGCAATTTAGTATGAAACGATCATGCTGATAAGGTGTTAGGAAAAGCCCCTGCTTCAAGTGGTTGAGTTGCTTAAAGAGATATGCCTAACAAAAATTAAAAGGTTCAAACACCTCTTTCTCTACCCCAACATGGCTCCCCTCTCCTCTCCAGGGTTTCTTTTTATAACAAGCCCTGGCTCTCCTGGACTTACTCTATAGAATGGTAGCCTCCAACTCAGAAGATTCACCTCATCCTACTCTGTGTGCTGGGATTAAAGGCATGCTCCACCACTGCCCAGCCAGGACTTTTAAGAGTTTAAAAGACTGATACCATTTCTACTTTCTTTTTTGGGGTGTATGTGTGGATGGGGTTTTGAGACAGGGTTTCTCTGTATAGCCCTGGCTGGCCTCAGAAATCCACCTGTCTCTGCCTTCCAAGTTGGCATTAAAGGCATGCGCCACCACTGCCTGGCCCATTTCTGTTTTTGTTTTTGTTTTTTGTTTTTTCGAGACAGGGTTTCTCTGTGTAGCCCTGGCTGTCCTGGAACTCACTCTGTAGACAAGGCTGGCCTCGTGAGATCTCATTTTGATGCCCCAATGATCATGCTTATCTACTGCTACATTTCCCAGCCATGATGATAAGACTCAACTCTCTGAAACTATAAGACCAAATAAATATAATGCCTTCAAAACCACATTTTATCACAGCAACAGAAAAGTACCGATTACAATTTGCAACAGCAAAAATCTAATCAGGGGACTGGAGAGATAGCCCAGTTGCTCTGGCAGATGATTTGAGTTTGACTCTCAGGACCCACACAGTAGCTCATCATGCTGTTATCACAATGAGCACTTAATATTTTCTGCCACTTTGGAGCTGGCATTAGGATTACTGTTCTTACCATGAATTTACAGAATATCTTAGGTCAAAGGAACACTTAAGGGCCAGGCAGGGCAGAACATGTGTATAATCAATCCCCAGTCTTTCATAGCCAGACTACATCAAGTATCAGGGCAGCCTAGGCTACATAGTGAATACAAGGCCAGCCAGATATACACGTCAAGACCACACTTTTGCTGGGCGGTGGTGGCACACGCCTTTAATCCCAGCACTTGGGAGGCAGAGGCAGGCGGATCTCTGAGGCCAGCCTGGTCTACAGAGTGAGTTCCAGGACGGCCAGGGCTACACAGAGAAACCATGTCTCCAAAACAAGACAAAGACCACACTTTTTCTTTTCTTAAAGCAACATTTAAACAATGGCTTAAGTTGTAGATCTCTTGCTCTCTTGGCAAAAACATGTAGGCCCACATAAAGAAAACTGAAACTGCACATGGTAAATGGAGGCTGTACATGGTCAAAAGCAAAACTTGTCTTCAGTAGCTACATAGCTGACGATACCCAGAGAGCTCAACAACAGAGTCCTTGGGGGGGTGGGGGTAAGAGAGACAGAGAGACAGAGAGAGACAGAGACAGAGAGACACAGACAGAGACAGAGAGAAAGACAGACAGACTGACTAAAAAAGAATTTAAAAAAAAAAAAAAGACAAATATCTGCTGGAGAGTGGAAGGGAACTTAATATGAGCATAGCAGATTCTTAAGGAGTGAAACAACTCAGTCAAAAGCCATGGAACTTGGGGCTGGAGAGATGGCTCAGTGGTTAAGAGCACTGACTACTCTTCCAGAGGTCCTGAGTTCAACTCCCAGTAATCACATGGTGGCTCACAACCATCTGTAATGGGATCTGATGCCCTCTTCTGGTGTGTCTGAAGATAACTACAGTGTACTCATATACATAAAGTTAATTAACTTTTAAAAAGCCATAGAACTCTACAACAGAGTAAATACTTGCTGTGAACTTTAGTTAGTAACTTGTTATCAGAGTTGGCAAGATAGTCCAGCTGTACAAACATGATGACTGAAGTCAAGAACACAGAAGAAAGATAGGCATAGTGGTGTAAATTTGTAATCTCAGAACTGTGGAAGCTAGTGACACAGGTGGACCCTGGGAGCTATTTACCCAACCAGTGAGTTAGTTCTAGCCAGTGAGGAACTCTTGTCTCAAATACAAAAACAGATGGCCCCCAAAGAGTAACAACCAAGGAAACTTCTGACTTCTACACAAAGGAATGAAAGAATCTTGTTATGGATAACAGAATGGGGAAACTACTTCCTGCTCCATTATTCAACATGCCTAGCACTTAAAAGGCTTAAAAGATTAAGAGTTCAAAGTCACCGGGTGTGGTGGCTCATGCCTTTAATCCCAGCACTTGGGAGGCAGAGGCAGGTGGATTTCTGAGTTCTAGGCCAGCCTGGTCTACAGATTGAGTTCCAGGACAGCCAGGGCTACACAGAGAAACCCTGTAGCGAAAAACCAAAAATAAATAAATAAATAAATATTAAAAAAAAAAAAAAAAAAAAAAAAAGAGTTCAAAGTCAGAAGCTGGGGTCCAGAGGACCTGGGCTTAAATCCTAGCACCTACATGATGGTGGCTAACAACTGTCTGCATAACTTCAGTCATAGAGGATCCCACACCCTCTTCTGGCCTCCTGAGGCACCATATATGAGCAATGTACAGACATACATACAAGCCTAACAGCCATAATTATAATAAAAATAAACTGAAAAAATTTAAAACAGTAAACTTTACAAACAAAACAAAACAAAACCAAAAAACAACTTAGGGTCTGAAGGTGTGACTCAACAGTATACCAACTTGCCTACCATGCATAAAACCCTTGGTTCCATTTCCAGTTACACAGCGAATAGGGTTTATTAATTTGAAAAAGTCAGTGGCAAGGGAAGGAGACACAAGTACGAAACATTTTACACTTCACTGTCTGTGTAATATCTATCAAAGCACAACCCTGTCACTGTACAAGAAAGCAACACAGACATCATACAAATTAAAGAATGTAGCTTTTATTTATTGATGTGGAGATTTCAATTTCTATCAGTCTTCATGCCACAAAATACTGATTTTCCCACAACTATTTCAAAACCTAAGAAAGGAAACTACTTAAATACATGTATACAAACATTTATAGTGGCATTAAACAGAATCATTAAAGGAGAGAAACCACTCAAATATCCATCAGTGGATGCATAAATGAACAAGAAGTGGTTTAGCTGTACAGCAAGTATTTAATCACTGGGAAAAAGAAAAAAGAAAAAAAAAAAGAGGAATGAAACTCCCAAGTGAACCACAAACTCCTGCTGTGTCAAAGAAACTAGGCACTAAATATAAATGATTCTACTGATATGAAATATCTATAGTTACAGACACAAAACCTATTAAAGTAAGTTATCCCAGAGGCTAAAGGGAGTAATGGAGAGTAACAGTTTAATGAATACTAAGTTTCTTTTCAAGATGCTTAGAAATTGATGGTTAGCAGGGCTGTGGTGTCAGGGCATGCCTTTAATTCTAGCACTTGGAAGGCAGAGGCCAGCCGGGTCTACAGAGTGAGTACCAAGACAGCCAGGGCTACATAGAGAAACCCTGTCTCAGAAAACAAACAAACAAACAAACAAACACACAAAAACGGAAATTGATGGTTAATTTTGTTTTGTTTTTTGGAAACAAGGTTTATACTTTATAGAGTTGTATGTAGCCCAAATGTGACCAGTGTATGGTAATACACTGGCCTCCAATTCAAGAAATCTACCTCTCTCTGCTCCTGAGTGCTAGAATTAAGGACATGCATCACCACACCTGTCCTACAAAATATTTTGAATATACTAAAACACTACTGAGTTATATTGTTGAAAATAGTTAATTTGCCGGGGTAGTGGCATACACCTTTAATCCCAGCACTTGGGAGGCAGAGGCAGGCGGATTTCGGATTTCTGAGTTCGAGGCCAGCCTGGTCTACAAAGTGAGTTCCAGGGCAGCCAGGGCTACAGGGCTACACAGAGAAACCCTGTCTTGAAAAAAACCAAAAAATAAAAAATAAATAAATAAATAAATAATAAAACTCAAGGTAAAGCATATACAAATATTGACCTTTACTATATGGATGCTAGAATGAAAAACAGAGGGGACAACATTACACAAATTTGTAATTTACACAGACTCTTCTTTCCCTCCCCTTCTCCCCGAGACAGAGTTTCTCTGTATAGCCCTGGCTGTCCTTGAACTCAGAAATCCGCCCGCCTCTGCCTCCCAAGTGCTGGGATTAAAGGCATGCGCCACCACTGCCTGGCTACCTTGAGTTTTCAAGTGCTAGGGGAGCAATATATTTAAATATTTCTTGGTTTTTGGTTTTGGGGGACAGGAGGTCTCTACATAGTCCCAGAACTCACTGTGTAGACCAAGCTGACCTTGAACTCAGAGATCCACCTGCTTCTGTCTCCCAAGTGTTCAGATTAAAGGTATGCACCACCACAACTAACTATATATTACTATTGACATAGAGAGATGAGTTTGTAGTTAAGAGCACTTGTTACTCTTGCCTAACTAAGTCTTGGGTTTCAGTTTCCAGTTCTACATGGTGGCTCACAATTATTTGTAACTCCAGATCTAGGGAATTCATCTTCCTTTTCTGACCTCTGTTGACATAAAGTATGCATGTACACAGATATATATGCAGGCACAGCTAAAAATGATGGCATACACCTATAATCACAGCACCCAGAAGGCTAAAAAGCAGGAGGATCACCATGAGATCAATACCAAAAGGGCTACACAGTGATACTAAGATGCTACCTTGAAATTTACAAGTAAATGAATATAAACCACCATGGATGTGTAGTCAACAAAACCCAAAAGATTAAATTCTATGACATGTGATTACTTATCCATATACAGGAAAAATGAGGTATATGTGTTAAGAAAGATTGAGGGATTTATCAACCACAAATAGTAAGTAGATAAACCCTGACTCCTGACTTGAACCAACCAATCACTTCAAAGTAGCAACTGGAGGGATTTGAGCAATGGAAATATTTTAAACTATTCTGCTTTCCAGTGGTTTTTCCCCCCAGTGTTAATAGAAATATAATTGCTTTTAAAATAAAATTTTAATTATTCTGTTATGTGTGAGTATTTCACATATATGTCTATATACCATGTGTGTACCTGTGTGTATGTGCTCAGACGCCAGAAGGTGGCTCCAGATACCCTGTAACTGTAGTTGCAGATAGATGTAATCCATATGGGTTATGGGAAAAGAACTCAGGTTCTCTGGAAGAACAGCCTGGGCTCTTAACTGCTGAGCCATTCCTCCAGACCTCATAGAAGCAGACATAGATAAACATACGAAAAGTATTCTGTGTTGCCTATGAAATAAAAGTACCTAGAATTGATTTCAAAATAACTGAAATGAAATGGGAAACATAGATGAAAGAAGTATTTTAGGAATAGCAAGAGGGCTCGGCAGTTAAGAGCACTGACTGCTCTTCCAAAGGTCCTGAGTTCAAATCCCAGCAACCACATGGTGGCTCATAACCACCTTAATGAGATCTGACGCCCTCTTCTGGTGTGTCTGAAGTCAGCTACAGTGTACTTATGTATAACAATAAGTAAATCTTTGAGCCAGAAGCAAGCAGGGACTGAGCAAGCAGAGGTCCTAAAAATTCAATTCCCAACAACCACATGAAAGCTCACAACCATCTGTACAGCTACAGTGTATTCACATACATAAATAAATAAATCTTTGAAAAAAAAAAAAAGAAGTTTTCATATGGCATTTGACCAGGCATTTGAAATATACTTTTTAGGTATGTTTGAAATTTTCCATAGAAGGTTTTCAGAATATTCACAACTTTAGTTGTGCACTTATAAGAATGATAGGGATAGCCAGGCAGTGGTGGCACACGCCTTTAATCCCAGCACTTGGGAGGCAGAGGCAGGTGGATTTCTGAGTTTGAGGCCCACCTGGTCTACTGAGTGAGTTCCAGGACAGCAAGGGCTATACGGAGAAACCCTGTCTCAAAAAATCCAAAACAACAAAAACAACAACAACAACAACAACAACAACAAAAACCAAAAAACAAAGAAAAAAATAATGATAGGGATATAAAATTTTTAAAACACAAGCATACACACGCAGTAATAGTAAGCTCACTGCCATTAAATTTTCCCCCCACCTCCCCAAGACAGATTCTCACTATGAATCATCAGACTGGCCTAGACTGCTTCCTTCAACTTCCTAGTTAGGTCAACTAGGTCCCAGAATTACCAGTATGTGACACCATGCCCACTTATGTTTTGTTTTTGTCCTGTCAAAGTAAATATAATCTAATGTTTGGTAACAAGGAAAAGCCCCTAGGTAATGTCAGTAAAACTTTTAAAAGATATCATGTGTTTTTAATGATATGAAAAATGACTATAACCTGTAAAGGATAATATGGAACTGTCATCAAGTACAAATCCATCTGTATGTATAAACAGTAACTGGAAGGAAACAGGCTAAAACAGTAATGATGGCGGAGTTTGGGATTTATTTTCTTTAACTTTCATGTAACTTGGAGTAGCAGCACACACTTAGGGTCTACCTTTCAAGAGGCTGAGACAAAAAGGATCAAAAATTCCAACCTGGTCTACATAGGAGAGCTAAATAAAGCTACACAGATATGGTGTCTTCCCAGCCCCAACAACAACAACAACAACAACAACAACAACAACAACAACAACAAATTCCAGGCCAACCTAAGGTATCCATCAAGAACCTGCCCCTTAAATTAAAACAAAAATCTTGGGCTGGCAAGATGGTTCAGCGAGTAAGAGCACTGACTGCTCTTTCAAAGGTCCTGAGTTCAGATCCCAGCACCACATGGTAGCTCACAACCATCTGTAATGAGATCGGACGCCCTCTTCAGGTGCTTCTGAAGACAGCTGCAGTAAATTACGCCGGAGCTAGCGGGTCCAGAGCGAGCAGGGCGGCAGAGGTCCTGAGTTCAACAGCAGCCACACACACGATGGCTCATGGCCATCTGTAAAGCTACAGTGTACTCATACACGCAAAATAAATAAAATAAATCTTTACAACAAAACAAAATGAAACAAACAAAACAAAAATCTTTCTAGTATCCATACAACCAGTATATTTAATTTCTACTACTGGGGATGCAGGAAACAGGAAATTCTTTTTTATCTTCTTCAAATCAATTTGCCAGAAGTTTTATTTTATTTTTTTATGTTTTACCAAATTGATGGAGTGAGGGAAAGACAGACAAGTGCTACGCACAGCAGCACACATCTTTAATCCCAGCACTCTGGAGTGGGGGTGGGGTGTCTGTGAGTTCAGGGCCAACCAAAGCTATATAGTAAAACCTTGTTTCATAAAAATAAAGATAAAGATAGATAGATACATACTAATCAGCATGAGGAAAGTAAAGATAAGGGATTATTTATTTAAATTTTATTCAACTCCTTACTATTTTTTGTGTATTGAAAAACAGTCGAGCTGGGCATAGTGGCGCATGCCTTTAATCCCAGCACTTGGGGGGCGGAGGCAGGCAGATTTCTGAGTTTGAGGCCAGCCTGGTCCACAGAGTGAGTCCAGGACAGCCAGGGCTATACAGAGAAACTCTGTCTCAAAAAAAAAAACAAAAAAAAAAAACAAAACAGTCTTTCTAGGTGCTGGTGTGGTTAAGAGCATTTGCTGCGCTTACAGAAGACCAAGGTTTGATTCCGAGCATCCACATGGTAGCTCAAAACACTCTGTAACTCAAGGAGACCTGATGCCCTCTTCTGATCTGAGGACACTGGGCATATACATGGTACATGCATGCATAAGTGCCTACATGTAACAAGCAAGCAAACATCCATATACATAAAAATAAATATATTTTTTAAAGTCTTCTTTGGAGGCAGTAAGATGGTTTACTGTTTAAAGGCTGTAAAGCCTAGTTTATTGAGTTCAACTACAAGGGTGACATGGTGACATGGTAGAAGAAAACTAACTCTAGCAAACTGGTCTCCAGCCTTCAAAAATGGACTACTGACACACATGAACTTTCACATACAAATAAATGACTATACATAATAAAATTAAGAAGAAAAAAATTATCCCTTGTGCTACCAAAAAAAAAAAAAAAAAGGTCCACTTAATAAATTAATTTAGGCAGCTGGGTATGGTGGCACCACCTGTAATCAAAGCACTTGTGAGATAAGAGACAGGATCAGGCCAGGCACTGGTGGTGCACGCCTTTGATCCCAGCACTTGGGAGGCAGCGGCAGGCTGATTTCTGAGTTCAAGGCCAGCCTGGTCTACAGAGTGAGTTCCAGGACAGCCAAAACTACACAGAGAAACCCTGTCTAGAAAAAACAAACAAACAAAAATAACAGTGACAGAAAAAATAAAAATAGGCTCTGAAAAATAAATATTTTATGTTTTCTCTTATTTTTGGAATCTAAGATTTAAATTTAGGTAGAATGCAAGGTAAAATAAATAAATGGTGTATAACAGTAGAAAAAGACTATGGGAGACTAAAGTCTAAAAGGAGGGAAACAAAAGAGGTTAATAGAATATGACATGAGAGCAGGAGATACAATTTAGAAGAAGAAAGTAGATCAGGAAGGGAGGGGGAAGGGCAGGGCAAGGCCAGAGAGGCAAACTAGAACAAGGATATGCAAGCAATGCAGGGTGAGAGCTAGAAAATAGACAGAACAAAGATGCATGTAAATATGTATTAAAGTGATTGCTTTAGAATAAGTAAAAGCATTATTGAAAAAAATATGAACAAAGTATATGCATCAAAATGTCACAATAAGGGCTGGAGAGATGGCTCAGAGGTTAAGAGCACTGATTGCTCTTCTAGATGTCCTGAGTTCCATTCCCAGCAACCACATGGTGGTTCACAACCATCTGTAATGGGATCTGATGCCCTCTTCTGGTGTGTCTGAAGACAGCTACAGTGTACTCATATAAATAAAATAAATCTTTAAGAAAAAGTCACAATAAGACATTTAACAAAAATAAAAAAATAAAAGAATAGGGTTGGATAGGGTGATTCCTGTCTACTTCAGCACCTGGGAGGCCTCAAACTCAGAGTTCAAATGACACTATTTCGAAATTAATGAATTTAGTTATTTAATTAATTTAAAAAGTAATTAGCAAGTGGGATGGTGGCAGTGCACACCTTTAATCCAAGCACTCAGGTAGCAGACGCAGGCAGATCTCTGAAATCAAGGCCATCTTAGTCAAACAAAGTTCCAGGAAAGCCAAGGCTACATAGAGAAACCCTGTCTCTAAAAACTAAACAAAATTATAATTAGAAAATAAGTAAAAAGCATAACCAGTAAAATAATAAAACCAACAAAAACCACTAGACTTAAATTTTTTTGAGTCAGGGTTCCATATAGCCCAGACTAGCCTTTAACCTATTGTTTAGCTAAGGACACCCTCAAACTCCTGTTCCTCTGGCTTTCATCTCCTAAGTGCTGAGATTATAGGGTGTATCACATGTCCAGTTCCAAAACTTTTGTTTGGAGATTTATATTACTAGGAAGACAAACTGACCTCCCAAGAGATCTAATAGAACTCAGGTCATGAGTCTTGGGGGTGCTAACCGACTCAACTATATTTTAAAATTCCTCTTTTTCTCTCCCTTCCCATGGTGTCCCTAAATATTCTAATGGCCAAGACATGCCTCAAATCTTACATTGTTTGGGAAATAGATAGGAATAAAATGCTCAAATCTTATGCCAGACCTAATCAGAAATTCTGAGAATGGGGACCCAGCAACCTGACTCAAGTTGCTTCCAGGTGGTTCTGGTTTTTTATAATTGTAAATAAGTTATTTCTTCTAAGTAATTCCTTTTATAGAACCCACGTGGCCATTCTAGTATCTATTCAGGAAAGCCCCTACTTTATGTTTGTGTTATCCTCAGTCAAACTGGAACTTCCAATGGCTCACAGCAGTTACGAACTAGGGAATTCCATCCACTCTGTGGCTCACAATTAGCTGTTACAGTATATCCAACACCCTCTTCTGGCCTCTGCAAGCATATGCAGACAAAACACCATATACATTAAATTTCTTTTTAAATGTTTATTAAAGAATTTAGGGGGGCTGGTGAGATGGCTCAGAGGTTAAGAGCATTGACTGCTCTTCCAAAGGTCCTGAGTTCAAATCCCAGCAACCACATGGTGGCTCACAACCACCCGTAATGAGATCTGACGCCCTCTAATGGTGTGTCAGTGTACTTATGTATAATAATAAATAAATCTTTATTTATTAAAAAAAAAAAAAGAATTTAGGCAAGCTGCCAGGAGGCAGTAGCACATGCCTTTAATCCCAGCACTCAGGAAGCAAAGGCAGGTGATCTCTGAGTTCAAGGACAGCCTAGTCTACAGAGTAAGTTCCAGGACAGCCAAGCTACATACAAAGAGGAAACTTTGTCTTGGGGGGGGGGGGGGGGGAGAGAGGAAGATTTTTTTTTAATTTAGGCAGGCATGGTGGCTCATGCCTATAACCCCAGGACCGAGAAAGTTGAGACACGAAGTCTACCATGAGTGCCAGCTTGGGTACTAATAAGAGATCTTATCTTAAAATTTCAAAAAAGAAAGAAGGCAAGTAGGCCTGCTGCTGCTACATGTCTTTAATCCCAGACCTCCTGAGCTATAGTACAGAGAAAGCAATGGTTAAGAGCACTGTTGGCAGATCACCTGAGTTTGTTTACCATCACTCATGTTGAGTGTCTCACAAGCCCCTGTAACTTCAGCTCCAGAGGATTTGACAACTCTGGTCTCATCTGTGAGCTCCTGAACTCATATATACAAGGAGCTGGGTCCTTTGAAAGAGGGTCTCCCTATGTAGCTTGGGTATCCTGGAACTCTAGACAAAGCTGGCCTCAAACTCAGGGAGCCACCTGCTTCTGCCTCCCCAGCACTGAGACTAAAGGCATGTGCCACCACACTTGGTGTGAATATACCAAGCATTAAATGACCATTCATTATGTTTTTATATCTGTTAAAAATAAAAATAAGAGGGCTGGAGAGAAGGCTGGGCTGTTAGATAGAGTTACTTCTTTCTTTTAAAGAGGAACCAGTTCAGCTACCGGGATCCACATCGTGTTTGCAAAGGTCCCAACTCCAATATCAGGGATTTAGTGCCCTCTCCTGGCCTCTCAGGGCACCAGGCACTTATATACATGCAGGCCAAACTCTCATATGCATAAAAGAAAAATAAAAACTTAAAGAATACAGATTCACATAAGTCTAAGCACAAGTAGTAGTCTGTGCTGTATAAACTTAACAGGAAGATCTGACACCTGCCAACCTCCAAAAAAGCTTTCATAGGGCTAGAGATATGGCTTGCTCAGTAGCTAAGTGTGGAGAAAGCAAATGAAGCCCTGAGTGAATATGTACAAATAAATAAGTCCTAAGTCAATGTGTACTGTTAATATAGCACTGCCATGTGAAGGACCCAATGCCTCAGATGCATGGGAATGGCAAAGCTCCTCCTGACTCCCCAGTAAGGCTCAGAGGGATGGCAAAGGCTTTCTTTGGTTAAGTGCAAATGTTGGTACAAATTGAAAACTGAAGCTCCCTCCCAAGACAAGCTAACTTACCCTGTTCTGTACATAATAAAGGTGCTTAGGTTCTGGACTGTTGCATAGGTAGTGCCACACCATCACAGGCCACGTGACTTCGACTTTTTGTATCTGTCTTTTCTTTATTTTCTAGTAGTCCCAGTCAGGGTTCCAGGACCCAAGGCATTCTGATATTAGTGGTCAAAAGTGTTTGCTTCTCGAAAAGTTTAGCAGACCTGAGTTCAGTTTCTAGTGCTCATGCCAAGTAGCTCACAAGTGCTTTTAGTACAGCACCAGTGGATCTGATAACCTCTTCTGGCTTCTGAAAGCACATGCTCCCATGTATACATATACAAATAAATAATGCTAGAATTAATCTTAAAAATAAAGCTGGACAGTGGTGGTGCATGCCTTTCACCCCAGGCAAAGGTAGGTGGACAAGTTACACAGAGAAATCCTGTCTTGGAAAAAAAAAAAAAGAATAAAAAAAATTAAATGAAATAAAATAAAATGCTTATCAAGCATAGTGGTATATATCTTTAATCCATTAAACACCTTTAAGCACTGGAAAGGCAGAGCAGCCGGATCTCTGTAAATCAAGGCCAACGTAGTCAATATCGTAAGTTCTAGGACAGCCAGAGCTATATAATGAAGCCTTGTCTAGAAAAAAATTTTTAAAATTAAGAATAAAATACCAATAGTACAATAAAATGCTTTCCAGGGGAAAAGCTGAGTAAGCATAAAGTATAATCCCTTAGCAGTCCATATACAAATTCAAATAGTCTTTGTAAAAATAGGAGAATATTTGCATGTAAGAGAAGTGCTTATAGGGGCTGGAGAGATTAAGAGCACTGGCTGCTCTTCCAGAAGTCCTGAGTTCAAATCCCAGCAACCACATGGTAGCTCATAACCATCTGTAATGAGATCTAGTGCCCTCTTCTGGCCTGCAGGCATACATGCAATACAGAATGCTGTATACATAATAAATAAATAAATCTTTAAAAAACATTAAAAAAGAGAAGTGTTTACAGTTTAAATTACTGTTAGGCAGACTGCCAAAATAATAATGTCTTCAGGATGTCTTATACTTTAATCACGCCTGTTACTATCCAAGAAACCATTTTCCAGTATCAAAGAACCAGGGAACCCAATCTAATTATGACAGTAAACTGGAGAATACAGTAACAGAACAAAAGTAATGGTCTCAAGGAACATAAACACGCTCCGCCTTTCTCTAAAAGTGAGGCCAAAAGACAGGACAAATTATCATTCCTTAGCACCCCACTTCCCTTTGACTCTTTCCTGACCACCTCTCTTGTAAGTATAGCATCACCACCAGCACTTTACTACAGAAAAGATTAAATTGTTACATTTTAGTTTGTTCTTATGTATTCAATTAAGCAGCCAGTAACATGAGAGTTTCAATAGTAAGTGGTACCAAGCTCTGCATGAAAGACATGAAAAAAGAATCATGCGCGCGAGGGGTGGTGCCGGCCTTTAATCCCAGCGCTTGGGAGGCAGAGGCAGGCGGATTTCTGAGTTCAAGGCCAGCCTGGTCTACAGAGTGAGTTCCAGGACAGCCAGGGCTACACAGAGAAACCCTGTCTCGAACCCCCCCCCCCAAAAAAAAAGAGACACAGGAAAAATAAGAATTCAAGTGGTTTCCTTCAACATACAATTGCTATAAACTGAAGTATTGAATACTGGGGTGGACAGTGATGGCATATACCTTTAATCTCACCACTTGGAAGGCAGAGGCAGGTAGATCTCTCAGTTTGGGGGGGGGGGGTCTACATAGTGAGTTCAAATGCCAAAGACTATATCTACAATGGGGCGGGGGCTAAAACAGGAATCAGAAAACAGTATTACACAGAAGTGGAAAAACCTAAGCAGGTAATTTGGTTTGGCCAGAATACACTTAGGATAAGAATAAAATAAAAACAATACTGTGCTAAGTGGGGAATGAACACTAGGCTAGTAAGTCTGCCTACAGTGTTGAAAAGCTTTAAAACACTATTTCTAAAACATGGTGCCCCCACCTTTGTTTTGTGGTGCTGGAGCTTGAGCCCAGAGCTAAGGTGATGAAATACTGCTCTACAATTCCAATACTTAAGTAGTTTACTTTCACTCTTCAACAGATGAAAAAAATTAAAGTCCACCAAGGTTAATTAGGGGTGGGGATGTACCTCAGTTAAAGGATGCTTGCTTAGCAGACAGGAGTCCCTGTGTTTGATTACCACATATACCAAGCATTTACAAGTGGTGATACACACCTGTAATGCTAGCACTCAGGAGGTCAAGGCAGAGGATCAAAAGCTCAAGGTATGGGATGGAGACTTAAATTCAATCCCCAAAACCCACAGATACGTAGTAAAATCAAAGTTTGGATCCCCACCACCCACATAAAATTGGGTGGGCATGGTGGACATGATTTCAGTGCTCAGAAAGCAGAGATGGACTCTCCAGGGCAAGCTGGCTATCTAGAGTAGCAATTAGGAAGAGAACTGACTCAGTAAGAAAAGAGAAGAGCAAATGGGGGCCAATACCTGGTTTCTCCATACCCATATGCACATATCCAACTCCACACCCATGTACCCCAACATTTCAACAAGCCTCCTCAAATAACAAAAAGCTAGAGGTCGAAGTGGCAGCAGAGAAGACACCTATAATCCCAGTGTTGGGAAAGAAGAAACAGGTTTGTGGCATTTACTGGCTAGCCAGTCTACACTAATTGTTGGACTCCAGGTTCATTAAGATGGTAGCCAAAGCTGACAATCTAAATATGTGATCTCCAAAACCCATGTAGAAGGAAAGAACAAACTTTCCTAAGTTGTCTTATGGCCTCCATATATGCAACATGTAACAAATGAACACACAATAAATAAAATGCAATGAAAAAAAGTGTGCTCCTCTGCTCAATCCCTAAATGTGTTCTTTAATAAGTGTGCCTTATCTTAATGAAGAAGTACACTATAAACCACACAGGAGGAAAACTTGGGAATCACATCTACATCTCCTTTACATGTCTCAAAACATCTAATGAAAAGTCTATGATGCTTTCTGAAAGTATTTTCTTTCTTTCTTTTTTTTTTTTTCTCCTGAGACAGGGTTTCTCTGTATAGCCCTGGCAGGCCTCGAACTCAGAAATCCGTCTGCCTCTGCCTCCCAAGTGCTGGGATTAAAGGCGTGAGCCACCACCGCCCGGCCTGTATTTTTCAAATTATTCCTCTAATTTTCCTATCAGCTCTCTCAACAATCCAATACCAACATACTACTTGAACCACCATGGTGTCCTAACTGGTCAAAAATCCATTCCTGTGCTCTCTCTGGGATTATCTATGTATTATAATTCCAATCTTTTCTGCAATTTGGTCACAATTACTACTCTGCTGAATCTTTAGAGTCTTCAGTCTGCAGTTTCTCCCCACTGTAATGCTTTATTTGGCCACCCCTACTACTCTGACAATATTCTAACTCCTTCAATTACACCTCTATAATTATACTGACCTTTTTAGCCTTTTTGTCGTTGTTTTGGCTTTTCAAGACAGAGTTTTTTTATCTCTTCATGTTGCCATAGCTGTCCTGGAAATGGCTCTCGACAAAGATCCACCTGAGTGCTGGGATTAAAAGGTGTAAGCCAAAATTGCCCAGCCTTTTTAAAGATTTAATTGCTTCATTAGTCTCTCAAGAATGTCAAATCCTTTCCAGCTTTGGGGTTTTTGTATATACTAATTACTTTTGCCTCTTTCTCACTTTATCCTTCAGGTCTCAGTTTTGAATACTTTTACCAAGTGTCATCTGATACCTCAGCCCCATTACTAAGTGTAGACTAGACTAGATTAGGCCACTATTATACACTGACTGCATGCTGTATTTCTTTGTAGCCCTTTGCATGACCATAATTGACATGACTATTACAAATATTTGTTTAATGTTTGACTCATCAAAGTAGAGATTCCATGGCAAACATGTCTATTTTGCACATTATTCTAAGAGCCTTGCTTACAACATGATACATAGTAAAATGTTACTGATATTTTCTCATTTCTATTTAAGACTTTGCATTAGCCAGTCCCACAAGAGTAGCTTCAGGTCTCAGAATAAAATGTCATCTTCTTAGAAAACTTTTTACTGACTTATCAATCTAAAATAAGTGATCCTGATTCTACAAGTATTTTATGACCCTAAAATTACCTACAAGTATTCAGTACTAGCCGGGTGGTGGTGGCACACGCCTTTAATCTCAGCACTTGGGAGGCAGAGGAAGGCAGATTTCTGAGTTCTGAGTTCTGAGTTCGAGGCCAGCCTGGTCTACAGAGAGAGTTCCAGGATAGCCAAGGCTACACAGAGAAACCCTGTCTCAAAAAAGCCAAAAAAAAAAAAAACAAAAACAAAAAACAAAACAAACAAAAAGTATTCAGTACTAACATTGAAACGTGAAAATTTAAGTGTCGGGCTCAGCATAAGCACTCAACAAACATTTAATTGAACTAATCATCTGAATGAGAAAGATAACTTGGTAAATACCTCAAATTAATTTATCATATAAAAACATAAAATATTTTATAAGTAATATATAAACAAAAAACATAAGTGTTCAACCAATAAAGTTGGACAGTTCAGTAGAGCTTATAGCACACTCTAGGAAAAAAAAACACCTATCAATTTTGAATCCTACTCCTGTCCCATCTTGCCTGGATAACTCAGAACAAATTACTTAACGCATTACGCGTATTTCCAAATCTGTAAAATGGGAATCAGAGCATCCACCTATGCCAGACAGTGTTAGTACATACCTTTAATACCAGAACTTGGAAAAGGGGAAGCAGATAGCTATCTGAGTTTGAGGCCAGCCTAGTCTACAGAGTTAGTCTCAGAATAGCCAGGGCAAAAAAGAATCCACTTTAAAGGCTGCTAAAAAATAAATTAGCAAGTAGTTTTGCATTACTTAAAGACAGAGATACACTCTGAGAAATGCACCCTTAGGTAGGTAATTTCACTATCCTGCACACATCATAGAGCTCTTCAAATAGATCTATAGGCATAACCTACTATATGACTAACTCATGAGATACACAATGCACACAGTGTGTCCTCAATGTTATTCTATGACACATCACTGCAATCAATAACTATTGTATGGGAATAAAAACAGATGTCTGTACATGGTCAACATAAGACACATTCTGTTTTCAAGTGGTAGTGAACCATGGCTGGTTGAATTAGAAACTCAAAGGGCCAACTGCATATTCAGCTAATATATATATATATATATATACACACACACACACATATGTATGTGTGTATATATATATTTATATACATATATATATTTTTTGTTTTGTTTTGTTTTTTGGTTTTTTGGGTTTTTTTGAGACAGGGTTTCTCTGTATAGCCCTGGCTGTCCTAGACCTGACTCTATAGACCAGGCTGGCCTTGAACTCAGAAATCTGCCTGCCTCCCAAGTGCTGGGATTAAAGGCGTGCACCACCACCTCCCAGCTAATATTTTCTATTATCTAGTAACAGTGTGCTTTTTTTCCATATCACAGTGTGACATTCTCTATATCTATATAACTTTTTTTATTCTAACTCCCATTTTTAAAAAAGATTTATTTATTTTATTTATATGAGTACACTGTTTCTGTCTTCAGACACACCAGAAGAGGGCATCAGATCCCATTACAGATGGCTGTGAGCCACCATGTAGTTGCTAGGAATTGAACTCAAGACCTCTGGAAAAGCAGACAGTGCTGTTCTTAATCACTGAGCCATCTCTCCAGCCCTATCTGTAACTCTAAGAACCAGAGTGGGGTAGGAGGGGCAGACAGACAGACAGACAGACAGACAGACAAGGTTTCTCAGTGTTGCTCAGGTTGTCTTTGGGGGTGCTGGTGGTGGGGGTGGTAGAAGAGGATCTAGCTCAAGCAGACAAGAGCCCATGGCGATCTGAAGAGGGCCTCAGAACCCCAGGAACCAGAGTTAGAAGCTTTAAGTTTGAAGGGTGGGATGGCTTCATATGAGTCCTTTTTTTTTTTTTTTTTTAAGATTTATTTATTTATTATCTGTAAGTACACTGTAGCTGTTGTCAGACACCTCAGACAGAAGAGGACGTCAGATCTCATTATGGATGGCTCTAATGTTAAAGCTGAAGAGCTAAATGTGGTCATGAACAACTGTGACCCCCAAGGCTCAAGGAGGTACAAAGAGGCAGGTTCTGGGACTTGGTTCCTGGAGTCAGTGAAAACCTGTTTCAAAAACATTTTAAAAATACAGTGAGGCCAGTAGAAGAAGACACTTAAATGTTAACCCATGGCCTGCATAAACACTCCAGGTGAACACAAATATAGGCACACAGAAAGCAGAGACGGTGACGTGATCAAGGAAGATAACCATAGTTGTCTTGTGGACCCCACAAGCAAGCATATACATATACACCAGCACAAATATACATACGTACAAAAAAGTTCTTTTTGGAAGGCATTTATAATTCACACACACACACATTTGTTTGTTTTGCTTTTTTAGACAGGATTTCCTGACTGTCCTAGAACTTGATTTATAGAACAGGCCAGCCTGGAACTCACAGACTACTAGCCTGCCTCTCCCTCCCAAGTGCTGGGAATAAAGGTGTGCGCCAACCAGAGCCTGGCTGAGATAAAAACTTTTGACACTGACTTAGAAAGGAAGAGACATCAGTCACTCTAAGCCTCAAAATTATTATTCAAAATGCTAAAAAAGACTTTCCTAAAACATACAATATATTGTTTTACACAACTGTGCAACAATCTATTAACTAAGAAGAAATATGCTAGAAAAGGTGTCCAGGTAGAAATCATCTAATACCCTACCACATTTAAAAAAAAAAAATCTTATCGGGACAAAAGTCACAAAAATTCTAGATATTCTTATGACAAGACTTTGCTTTTGCTGGGCAGTGGTGTGCTGTGCGCCTTTAATCTCAGCACTTGAGAGGCAGAGACAGGCGGATCTCTGAGTTCGAGGCCAGCCTGGTCTACAGAGTGAGTTCCAGGACAGCCAGGACTATACAGAGAAACCCTGTCTCGAAAAAAATAAAAACAAAAACAAACAAACAAAAAAGAGTACTTGTTGTTCTTGAAGGAGACCCCAGGATTAGTACACACAGTGGCTCACAAAAAATCTAACTCCAACCCCAGGGGATCTACTGACCTTTTCCGTGGCATTTGAATGCATATGGTACACATTCATGGATGTAGGTAGACACTCATATACATAAAATAAGATATAAATCTTTTAATAGTAATAAATTTCATTCATCAATGGCTAAGTTTCTGTAGAATTCTCTTTCCTGTTCCCAAAGAAATTCAAGAAATATCAAGACCCAAGCAATGTGGAACACAACTTTAATCCCAGCTCTGGGGACATAGAGGAAGGGAGATCTCTGAATTAGAAGCCAGCCTGGTCTACCAAGCAAAACCCTGTCCCTGTCTAAAATAAATAGGTAAATAAATAAACAGGTTCATTTTAAGTATTTAAATTTACATTCATTAGAAAATATTTGGCTGGGCGTGGTGGCACACACCTTCTGTCTTGGTGCTTGGGAGGCAGAGGCAGGTAGATTTCCCAGTTGATGCCAACCTGGTCTAAGAACTGGGAAATCTGCCTATCTCAGCCTCTCCAAATGCTAGATTAAAGGTATGTAGCACCACTGCCCTGGGATAAAATCTTATAAATAGAAATGAATTTAGAAATATAAAACAAGTCCCTAAAATAAGGCTAACCAGAACATATGCATGTTAGATATACTTACCAATTCATATCAATTTTTTGAATTAAACATCTTATTTTATGTGAGTTTTGTCTGCGTGTATGTCTGTGCACCATGTATGTGCTTGGCCCCGGGAGGTCAGAAGAGGATATTAGAGTCTCCACAGCTAGAGTTACAGATAGTTGTGAGCCTCCATGTGATACTGGGAACTAAACCAAGTCCTGAGGAAGAGCAGCAAGTGCTCTTAACCACTAAGCCATCTCTTCAATCCTCCACTTCAAATCTCTTTAACAAGCACATTAACAAAAGAAAAAGCCAAAAGAAAGCAAGTAAGGTAGTTCACACCTAAAACTCTAGCATTCATGAGTTTGAGACAGAAAGATTGCCACAAATTCCAGGCCACTCAAGGCTACAGTGTGAGAGCCTATCTCAAAAAAGCAAATAAAAGAAATCTATAGCCTTTTCTCTAAGAGTGAAGATCGTCAGAAAATGGACTAGAGAACTATGTTTCTCACTTTTCTTCAAAAAAACAAAAACAAAAACAAACAGTGCCAAATGAAACCACATAAAATCTTCAGCAATATTCTAAGTCTAGAATTCATATACTACATACAATTCTGTGTCTCTCCTCTCCTACTCTACAAACACAAATTTGAATATTAAAAATGAGTATGTAGTAAACAATACTAATAAAGGTCTCTCTGGCTAAGGAGAAAAAAAACAACAAATCGTTAAACTCCAATAGAACAACCTTGAAAGAAAAACAGCACTAAAGTATTCAAACCCACATACGAGCTCATGTCTAAAGTTTTCTTTAAGTAACATGCCTCATAAATTCCTTCCAAAATATTAAAAGACAAAGAACTTTATCAGCATCCAGTATTGTTCTCAAATTGGTCATAGCAATGCTCCAAACCTACCAAACTGTTAACTTATTAAAATAATCATACTGTTAATTTACCAAAAAATATCCATAGCTTATTAACTCCCCAGCTCAGAAACTACAATTATTAAATAGTTAAATAACACTAATACTAAAATATTAAATAAAACTATCCTTCCTTGTTTTTTTCTTAAAATTTACATTTTAATATAACTTACTCAAGTAGATTTACAATGTCACTATTGCAAAGTTAAGAATCTGTCTCATTACAATCCACAAAATCCTTTGATTTTCAGAACTGCAATGACTTCTATAAAACTTTAGGCTTTAACCCCATTTCCAAACACTATAAAGTAAGGTTCTAACTACTTGACAAAAAACCATTACAAAACAACAACAACAACAACAACAACAACAACAACAAACCAAGTGGGATATTAATATACTTCCACCCCTCCTCTGGTACACGGAAAAGCCATCTAAAATAATTTTTTCCAAGAGGAAGGAATTGAAAATACTAACCAATCTCTGGCTGTACCGAATCCTTTCTTCTTCAGGTTCCATCTCTCACTCTTCTGATGGAAGTACTGTAAAGAAACCACTCCGGGGATGCCTTCCTCTTCCTAAGGATCCAAATTTACAAAGGAAATAAAGAGAAATAAGAACTCATTCTGGAACTTATACCTCCTTCTCATAAAGTTAAAGGCTCTTTGAGAACTCTTTCTCCTCTTGGGCAAATGGTGCCATGTCTTGTCAATATCAATCACATCACAACTATAAAAGACCAGTTCCTTAGGACCAGCCACACCACTTGTTTCTGCTCATGGGATGGCAAATAACAAAATTCTTCCTGCTAACATTAGCAGTAAGTAGGTAGGTAAGTAGATGGATGGATGGATAGATGGATGAGGAGAGGAGAGTAGAGTAGAGTAGAGTAGAGTAGAAGGGACTGAAGACATGGCTCAGTGCTTAAGAACACTCGCTGCTTTTCAAGAGGATCGGAGTTCAATTCCCAACAACCTCATGGCAGCTCACTGTATGATTCCAGTTTTAAAGGATCAGATATACATGCAGGTGAAAAGGCTCAGGACTTTTATTTATCTTCTTTTGCATGTTTTCTATGGTTTTTTTTTTTTTTAAGTTTTGTTATTTTGAGACAGGATCTCTCTACATAGCCCTGGTGGTCTTGGAACTCACACGACAAACCAGGCTTGCCTCCAACTTACAAGAGATCGGACTGCCTCTGCTTGCCCAGTGCTGGCAAAGGTGTGCAGCACCAAACTCAGGAAGGACTTTTATTTCTAAAGTGCTGAATGGCCAGGTGAAGTACACACAAAACTAATCCAGATCCTAAACCAATGAGTTCTCAAACAGGTAATGACAAATTATGAGCAAAACGGGAAGATTACTTTCATAAGAAAGACTCCGAACCAAAGCCCCATATCCTTCTAGTAAGGAACTGCCTTCCCAAAACTACCATCCACCTCAAGGTGTACAACTATGGGACAAATTTCAAAGTTGCAAACGGAGGCAAAAATACCATCTAATCTAGATGAGTAAATAATAAATGAAACGTCTCGATATATAGATACGGGTCGGGTGAAACATCCATTAAATAAAGACCGGCTGGCACGTCAGTCAATCCACAACACCAAGTAAGGGTTTTCGTTTTCCTAAATAATCTTTCTCTGAATAATGGCTTCTATAAGGTATACAAATGTTTTTTTGTTTTTTTTTTCCTCTCTTGTAAACATAATACGGCCACGTTAACAGAATCCTTTCAGAGGACCCAATGACATAGTTTGCGAGAGCAGTTCGTGGCACTGCCCTCCTCGGTCGCGAGGGACACAGTCTGTACCCCCTGGACGAGTGCTGCCAGGGCCGGACAGCAAAGCGGTAAACCTCGACTTGCTCCCCTAGGGAAAAAGCGTTTCTATGGCTCACCCCTCGCAAAGAAATAAAAACTTTACATTAAGTCTTTAGATAACCGGGAACCAAACTTCCCAGGGCGGGGGAAGGGGGGGAGGGGAAATCTCACCGAGGATTTTGTTCTTGAGTTCTTGTCCAAGAGAGAAGTAAAATTCCAAACAGAAAAAAAAAAAATCCCAAACGTCGTCTTCGGTATTTCTGTGTATTAACCCAGTATCCAGAGAAGGGTCAGGGCGACCCGGAAAAGAGGAAACAGTTACTGAATCAAACCTCCTCTTCTGGCTTTTTACAGACTCCGCGTCCGAGGCGTCAGGAAAGCAAGACCACTCGGCTACTCCCCCAAGCTGGCGGTCAGCAGCCCCAGCCCGAGACCCGGGCCAACCGGGCCGCGGGAAACACCCTGGTCTCGGTACCCTCAGCCGGCCGCAGCCGCTACCGGAGCCCGGGAGCCGCGGCCGATCAGCTGAGACCCGCCCGGCCGACGCTCCCCGCGCCGCCCGGCCCCCCGGAACGCGGGCCCCGGCCCCGGCCCCGGGGGGCGGAGAGGGCGGGAGCAGCGAAGCGCCCTGACTGGGGGCCCTCCGCTGCCTTAGCGTCGTCTCCTGAGCCGGGGCTGCGCGCTGCGGGACGATCCCCCCCTTACACCCCCAGCTACTCCCCGGTAGCAGAGGAGGGACTCCGGGGGATGGGCCCCCTGACGTTGCCCTTCCGAGCGAAGAGCCCGCTGCCCGGGAGGGAAACAGCTGCGACAGGCCCGGGAGCTGGAAAGGCGCTCCGCGGCCCGCCGCCGCCGCCGCCGCCGCCGCCGGGGAGGGGTGTTGTTTCCCTCACACAGGAGGATCCGCCGGAGCAGCCGCCGCCATTTTGAACCCGTCAGATTCTCACATACACACAGCTCCTCCGGGCCGACTGCGCAGGCGCGCTCTCTTCGCCGCCACCCCCTCCTCCCGCGGCCGCTCCACCCCCACCTCCTTCCAGCCTCCCTGCGCGTCTTACGGCTCTCCGGGACACACGTGAACGCGCACGCGTCACTCCACCGCCGCCACCACCACCACCACCCCCTTCCCCGCCCCCTCGAACGCGGACCACACCGCCGGAGCGCGCACGCGCGGATGCGTCGGCCTCGAATCGCCCGCGCCCCGCGACGCCGACGCGGTTCCCCCGCCCTCCCCGCCTCGCGTCGGCCGGGACGCCCTCGGGCCGGCCTACCGCCCCCGCTCCCCGCCCGCCTCCTTTCGGGTCTCCTGCACGGTCGGATGCCTGCGCCTGCGCGCGAGTCTCGAGCCTCCTCCGCAAGCTCGCTCCCCCACCGCCCGTACTCTCGGCACACGCAGACACGCAGACACACACACACACACACACACACACACACACACACAGACACACACACAGATACACACACAGATACACACGCACACACACACTACTTCGCCTGCGACCCCGCCCATCGCCGGCCGGCTGCGCCAGCCGCCCTCCCCCACCACTCTAGGGAGGGTTGTGACCCCCGACCCCCCACAAATCACAACACCCCACCCCAAGCCGTAGGAAGCATCTCCCCTAACCCCTTAGAGCCAGCCACCTCTGCTAGGTGGTCAGACAGTCACACGGATAAGGCCAGGCGGCCTGGGTCAGGGCAGCCGTTGGCCGCCTCCACGCAGGGGTCCCCCCGGGGTCATGGCAGGAGAGTGGGCCAGACCCGGGCGCTGCGCTCCGGCCTTCTCAGACCGACCCAGGCGGTGCACAGAAGCAGCGCCCTCCCGCCGGGCAGGGCCCTCCCTCACGCGCCGGCCGGTGGGCCGAGGCCCACCTGCTCGCCATCCCGGAGTAGGCCCCTGCGCCCCCGCTGCAGGGCCTGGCCGCCCTCGGCACGGGGGTGGGGAGGGCTCCTCTCTGTGCAGCGAACCGGTTTGGCCTCACCCACTCCTCGGCGCTCCGAAGGGTCAGGAAACGGTAGTGGGGGCATGTCTACCCCGGGCCTGGCCCCCCCGGGGGGGGGGGGGGGGGAGCCCAGACGCTTGACAAGGGAGTCCACAGGTGCTGTGCGCGACAGTGGGATGG
>JADRCD010200312.1:0-16162 GCA_019843815.1 Montemys delectorum | reverse complement strand
CTTTCTTTCTTTCTTTCTTTTAAAGATTTATTTATTTTATGTTTATGACACACTGTACCAGTACAGATAGTTGTGAGCCTTCATCTGGTTGTTGGGAATTGACTTTTAGGATCTCTGCTCATTCCGGTAGACCCCGCTTGCTCTAGCCCAAAGATGTATTTTTTATTATAAATAAGTAAACTGTAGCTGTCTTCAGACTCACCAGAAGAGGGAGTCAGATCTCATTACGGGTGGCTGTGAGCTACCATGTGGTTGCTAGGATTTGAACTCAGGACCTTTGGAAGAGTAGTCAGTGCTCTTACCCTCTGAGCCATCTCACCAGCCTCACAATTCATTTCTTGTCTTGTCTTGTTTTGCTAGGGAACTCAGAGACTTTGATTAGCTATGCTGGTAGCAGAGGGTAGATCCAACACTGCCCTCTCCATAAAACCTACCCACTCAGCATACCTAGGACTTTTATGATGTGGTGGCCCATGTCTATAACCTCAGAATGTGAGAAGCTGCAATAAGCCTGACAATCTGATGTAGGACTAAGGGGTGAGACATGTTTTAGTGAGCATCTGTGTAAAAATCTATGCAAGAAGAGGAGATGAAGATGCTGGGATACAGTGAGGTCACCGACCCTTGGAAAGAACATGTGGACCAAAGACAAACCCAAGCAGGTTCTAGAAGACCTGGATCCCACACCACACGTGTCACTGGTGTCCAGGGAATCTAGACATTTTTACTGGAACAAAGTGGGTCCAGGGAGTTGTATGTTCCTTACTAAAGGGAAGGAGACTGGCTTAAGTACCCAGTCAAGAATGGCATCCCTACAAATTCCTAATTCTTATTACACCAACACTCCACTCTCCAACAGGAAGTGTCTAACAGGAAGTAAAATCTCAAACGGATCCAAATCCCGGGGCTCTCACATTTCTTCATGGTAGCTAAACAAAAACTCTACAGAGTTAAGTCTCAGCCTTCTCTAAGGAATTCAAACAAACAAACTTCTATTATTATTTTTATGTGTATAGGTATTGTCCCTGCATATATGTCTGTGCATCACATGCATTCAGCACCTGCAGAGATCAGAAGAGGGCATCGGATCCCTGAGAACTGGTATTAAAAATAGTGGTGAGCTGTCATGTGGGTACTGGGAATTGAACGTAGGTCCTTTGGAAGAGCAGCCCTGGCCCAGCTCTCTGGCTCATCCAAGAAATTAAAAACATATTTTATATATAATAGGTTGACATTGGACTCCTTCCTGCCTTCACCTTCTAAGTGTACAAGGAATTTTTAATGTAACTTTTTATAAAGCAGAAGGCTGACTTGTCACCTACAGATGCTGTAGAATCTTGAAATTTTGCAATATATTGCAAGGTAGGAAGAAAACAAATCTATCTGGGCAATTATACAGCTATGATGCCAGTTATCTGGCTACACATCTGTCTTATGTTGTCTCTGGAAAGTGATAATCCTCCCACATATACTACAGGCCTACCACTACCACTTTAAGTATTGCTAAACACTTACTTTAGTATTGCTAAAACTAGTAGTAGTGTTTAGCAATACTTAATCTAAAGGTCAGAATATCCACCACTGTTTAGGATTCTACAGCAGTATTCAAATCAGAGAAACAATGGCATCACTTTTTCTATTCTTATCTGACTAGTTCTTCAACTGCAGTTTACTACATATACTCTGTAGTGTATAGTAATGACAATCTAACGAACCTGGAAATTTACATTCTCCTTCCAACAAGTGGATTTCAGGAACAGAGCTCAGGTTGTCAGACTGGGCAACAAGAATCTTACCAGGTAAGTAATCTCACTGTTCTCATCAGATTTTAAAAAGAAAACCGGAATAAGCAGTATGCTTTTATTTCTGGTCTGGAAGTGCAGCGGAGTTCTGTACAGTTAGAACTGTAAGACCATTTCCTTAGAAAGACTAACAGAACTATTTAGGACAGAAGTTAATCTACAGTATTGTGGATTAAGTGGGAGGCAGTTGGGGGAGCGCAGGTCTTGTTTATGTTTCCTGTTTTTCCAGGGACTTTTATTATGTAATCCAGGATTCCCTGGAACCTCCTGCTTCAGCCTCCCGGTGCGAGGGTCACAGGTGTGTGGCACCACGCCCAGCTTTATTTAGACATTTTCTGTGTGTATGTGTAGTGGATGCTGAATGTCTTCCTCTTTTTGTGTCCACCTTTACTGACAGGTTGGCTACCCAGCAAGGTCTGGGATCAGTCTGTCTCTGATTCCCAACACGGGAGTTGAAGGAATACATGGGAGTGTGGGGATTTGAATTTAGGACCTTCTGCTTTCATAGCAAGAGCTCTTACTAAGCCCTATGTCTCCCTAACTCATTCAAACTTTCTGACCACAAAACCAATTGACTCTTTAGGCAGTGCTGGGCCCTAAAGGCAATACTACCACATAGAAAGCTTCGAAAGAGTACTAAAATTCTCACAAAGGAATTTACCAATTTACATAGTTCTGTGGGCCGATTCACACGTTGTTCTTTCCCATGGCCTCTGCAGCTTCATGCTGCAACTGCTGCCAATCTCAGAGTGCAAGTAGGGGCTAAGCCAAGGGCTGCGAACTTTGGGACCTTGTTACAATAATGTTTTGATCACTTACTGTTGACATGAAACTGGTTTTTATTGTTTGGTGAGATTTTTATTAGTAGTAGTTAACAATTTTAAGTGTTTCTGTAGCCCCCTGTTGCTCTAAAAAATGTCATTTATATGAAACTTTTCTGCTTATGGGGGGGATTTCAGAATTCTTGCATACTTTCCAGTTGAGCCTGGAACTTTCTTGCCTTCCCCTCCAACCTGCACAGCATCCTCCTTGGAGGACATGAAGATCCAGTCCATGGAATACCCTCAATCCAGGACTCATTAGGATTTCTTCGGAGAATAGACATGCTTTCAGAGAAAGCTGTCTTGTATGGCCAGGAAGAGAAAGGCCAAGTGGAGCTCCTACCAGCCCCTTCAAGAAACCCGTAAGCTCAAGGTTTCTCATGGATGCAAAGTACCATTTGCTGTTCTCACTGGTATTTCAAGGGCTTTTCCAGTGGCTGCAGCTGTGCTGGGGAGGGCTGAGCAGATGAAACCCCAGCTGTGCTCTATTATGCCAGATATTAAAGCAACTCACAGATACGGAAAATAGTGCCATTTCTCTAAGGTTTTTAATTTTGGAAAATAGCTAGTCTCATTTAGGATGCAGTTTATATTGTTAGTTTAAAATTAGTTTTTTACTGTTTGTTTTAATTTAGAATAGACTGAAACACCATAAACACTGGCCATATAATCACATTGTTGGGTCTAATGGCATAGTCTAAAGGTAGAAGGGGATTTTTGTTTTGGTGGTTCTAGCAACTGAACCCTGGGACTTGGTCACTCTACCATGATGCCAGCACACAGCCTCAGCTTCTAGGAATGGTTTCTTAGGCTTGAGACATGATATTGCTGTACAGCTCTGGCTGGCCTGGGACGCCAGTATAGTTACGTGCCATCAAGTCTAGCTCTTGTCAGCCTGTAACCAAAACACTGGAGAACTCACTAAGTAAATAATTTTAAACATTAGTGAAATTAACTAAAATAAGTGGACATCAAACATGCTGGTGACAACAGTAATTCCAGCACTCAAAATATAGGCAGGCATGATGATCTATCTCAAATTAGGCCAGTCTGAGCTATACAGTGAGTCTGATCTTAAAAACCAAAGATTCAGAATAAAAGCTCAGAGACAGAGCATTCTACCAAGCATTTCCAAGGTCCTGTGTTCAGACCCCAGCATGGTGGCACACAGGTTTAATGTCAGTACCTAGGAATTAGAGGCAATCAGATCTCCATGAGTCTGAGCCCAACCTGTTCTACATAGCAAGTTTTCAAGCCAGCTAGGAATACATAGTGAGACTTTAAAAGGGGGGGTGTGGGAGAGGCAACAACAGATACTAGGACCTAAAAAATGCAACTGGGCAGTTTCACAGTTTGAGGTGTGGGAGAAGCCACTCTCATCTTAACCCAGGACAGAGACTGTACTCAGTCTAGGCAACAGCCATCACTGTCCTAGAGCTGTGGTGTCCAAATTGCTTGTTCAAAGGGGCCCTCTTAACAATTGCACTCTTTAAAAATTTTCCAACTGCTCTTTTTAATACAGCTGGTGAAATTTTATGTAAGTCTATGAAGTATGAGTTTCCAGCCAAATTGAGTCCTTTTCTTTCTTTCTCTAAAAAGTAAAATATAGGCTGGAGAGATGGCTCAGTGCCTAATAGCACTTGCTGCTTGTGCAAAGGACCCAGGCTCCATTCCCTTCATCTACACAGAGACAGCTGCCTGTAAGCCCAGCATCAGGGGATTCCATGCACACATACACATGCAGGCAAATACTCATACACTAAATACAAATAATGAATCTGCTAACAAAGGGGATGTTATGTTCTCTGTTACATGGGCAATGCCTTTTTTAATGTGTTTTGAACACTGACCACTTCCTACAGAGGGCTGACTCATTGGAGAAGTCACCCAGACAATGGGAACCACCTAGATAGCAAACATGTGCCAGGTGTAGTTATCTTCTTCCTATCTCAGAAATAGGAGTAGGAAAGTGCACAAAGAAGTTAGCCAGCCCCTAACTGTTATCAGAGCCCAAGTGAACCCTGTCCTAGCCAGACTCTGAGTCGAAGGTAAGTTACAATAATCAGTGGCTGTTCAGGTGTTTTGTTATGTAACAATAAGTAGCTGGTAGCTCCTTGGACCAAAATGGATTTGCCACTGATGTTAAAGCTACACAGAATGACAACACAAAGTGTAGGGAATAGTGGTGGAGGGAAAGTGTCATAGTAAACAGTTCTCAGCTAACACACCCGGGAACTGTGAACTCAGTTGAGGAATTACCTCAACTGCAGCCAAGTCTGTGTGACATTTTCTTGACTGCTATTAGATGCAGAAGGGCCCAGCCAACTGTGAGTGGTACACTCTTGGGCAGGTTGGCCTAATCCGTATGAAAGGAGGAACTGAAAAAGCCATTAGACAGTGTTCTTCCATGATTTCTGCTTCAAGCTCCTGCCTTAGCTTTCCTCAAGGATAGACTAGAACTTGTAAACTGAAATAAACCTTTTTTCCCCCAAGCTGCTATTGGCCAGGGGTTTTATCACAGCAACAGAAACCAAACTAAGAAGGATAAAAAAAAAAATTGCAGTATACAATATTAACAACTTAAGTATTAAAACTTAGTGACAATAGAAAACATGCATAGGCATGACTCAAGACAGGAGGCCTACTTGCTAATAAATCCTCAATCTTAACTAGTCATATAGAAATGTAAATTCATAACATAGTTACCTTTTCTGTACTAGAAAGGCATTTTTTTTTAAAGTAGACTAGTGGGGCTGTCGAGAGGGCTCAGCGGGTAAGAGCACTGACTGCTCTTCCGAAGGTCCTGAGTTTGGATCCCAGCAACCACATAGTGGCTCACAACCACCCGTAATGAGATCTGACGCCCTCTTCTGGTGTGTCTGAAGACAGCTACAGTGTATTGCGCCAGAGCAAGCAGCCATCTGTACAGCTACAGTGTACTCATACACATGAAATAAGTCTTTAAAAAATTATTAATTTAAGAAAACAAAAACAAACAAGGTTCCATAGCAGTACACAAACAACCTCATCTTTAGGAGCAACACAATGCAGCCAAAGTTTCAATAACGGCTATACTTGGGAGATAAGAGGAAGGATGTTTACCCAGGCATGGGTTATTAGCTTAGAGAGCAACGGCCATGCATTCCTTCTAGAAAATATTTTTACACTGAAAATTTAAACAAGAGGTGAAGAGATAGAATCTAATCATCGACTAATAAAGTGGTGGAAAAAAGTAAACATCTCGGGTTCCTCTAGGGAAGTGAGCTCTGGCTGAAGAGCAATGTTAAGACTCCTCATGTCAGATCATGACTCACATCACTTCAAGTGTTCCATTTTGTTCCACAGAGTACACAGCTTGGATATGAGGTAAGACACACTTCTGTTTGTTAGGCCCAAATAAGTTTTCAGTGGTGACTCATTGACTTATCTGAAATGCCTAGTCCTAGACAGATTTCAGACTTGGGGGAGTTTACAAATCAATCAATCAGCGCGCGTGCGTGCGTGCGTTTCATTTGGGAACCTTGAACACTGGGGAAGATAGCAAAGAGTGCCACTGTCACAATGGAGGTAGATTTGCGTAAGATTAATTGGGTACTTCTACAGTATGACATCATGGAATGACTGTAAAGTAATTCATAGGATGTGTAGGATATGTGGTGCCATGTTACTAGTCAGGCATAAAAACTGGTAAGGCTGAATGAGCTCCAATTCCAGGAATCTCAGAATTGAGAAGGGCAGGTGTGGAGCCATTCCCTACTTGCCTCTGTACCTGCTCTGGAACTTGTAAGCTGCTCTAGACATTCCACTGAGAGGACCATGGGCAGTCAGCCACAGAAAGTAACACCTGTAGTTATTTTCCACGTTAATGAGGTATCTAGATAGTCTTAAGCCTGCAGCCAATGAGTTTCCTTTGGGTATTCCTTCTCCCAAAAGGCATTTAATCCCTGGTTCACCCTGAATAAAGTATATGCATTTACATCCACCATCAAATAAACCAGTATGAACAAGCAAGGATCATCTCAGCTGCTTCATTAAGGATCCCTTAGGGGAGGCCTTCAACCAAAGAGCAGCACCTAAGCTTCCTGAGGAAGGCTTTCTCCCCTCCAGCCCCTCCAGTACTCTTGGGCCCTTGCTCCTCTCTCTGCCTGGCACACAGATGCCCCTAGAGGAAAGGTAGACCTCACCCCACCCCTACCCCCCAGTTCCCGACTTTCCCTCCTGGTAGTACACCACAACACCTGAGTACCCAAGGCGGAGACCAAGAACTATTATGGACTCCCTGTTTCTGACTTTTCCCCAGCAAAGAGGCAAGAAGCAGTATGACAAGCATGTTTATAACTGCTCGCATTTTCATTTTAAATGCTTTTTAAAATTACATTTACTTCTATCTGTATATGTGGGAATCAAATCAAATCAAAGAATAACTTGTAGATGTTGGCTCTCTCCTGCCACTATGTGGGTCACAGGAATTGAACTCCAGTCACTAAGTACAGCTGCAAGCACCTCTACCCAGTGGTCCCTAAAACCTGACCATGGTTAAAATGGTTCCATTGTGGCTCAGTGGTCACATTAAATAGAAGACAAAAACAGCCATTTTAAAAACAAGGAAAAGCAAAAATTCCTCCCTACATTTACATCAAGAGTTCTACTTCTCAGTTCACATGCTATTTCTTTGTTTCTTCCTATTCCACTGTCAGGGAGCTGATGTCCAACTTAAATGCTACAACGAGGCAAATCAAAGGCTAGCTTACTCTAAATCAGCTTAAAACAGCAGCAGCAGCAACAACATGAACCAACTCTAAACAACAGCCAATAGCAGGGATCTAAAAGCCAGAGGGGAGACCATCCACCAAAAGAGGGTGCTCTTCTCTGCTCAGATGCCCAAACACTAAATGAGCCAAATTGTTAATTAGTGCTCAATTAATTACTAATTTAAAACAAAGACAAAATAGTATCCTAATATTTTTAGAAAAATAGATAATTTTCAAGAATGTATTTTCTTAACATTGAATTATTTTGACCTTTACCAAACTCTACACATCAGGAAATGTAACATTATAGTCATATTAAAAACAAGGACATCCATGTATGGATGTTTCTGGGCCAGAGGAAGGCCCCCTGCTCGCCCAGAGGCCATGACTGCTGCCAGATAAGTGAGTAGCCCGATGGGAGCAGATGTAGAGACCCACAGCCAAACACTAGGGAGAACCACACAGAAGAGGAGGAGGAAGTACGGTAGGGGGAGGAGGGGCCAAGGACGCAGGAGAACGTGGCACACTGAATCAACTAAGCAGGGCTCATTGGGGCTCAGAGATAGAAGCAACAACCATGGAGCCTGTATAGGTCTGAGTTGGGTCCTCTGCATATGTGTTCTCGTGGGACTCCCAACAGTGGGAGGGGGTGTCTCAGACTCTTTTGCCTGCTCTTGAAACTCCTTTTCTCCTACTGGCTTGCCTTCTTCAGTCCAAATATGAGAGTTTGTGTCTAGTCTTATTGTAACTGGCTATGCAAAACTTGGTTTAGATCCCTGGGATTTCCATTCTTTACTGAAGAGAAAGAAAACAGCAGTGGATCTGAAGGAGATGGGAAATGGAGAGGGAGCACTGGGAGGAGTGGAAGTATAGGGGAGGCTGAAGTCAAAGTGTAATGTATGAGAGAAGAATAAACTTAAAATACCAAATACACGGGTGTGCGTGCAACCCCCAACAAACACACACAAGGCTGAAGTCTACACAGCACAGCACAGCAGTGAATGGCCCCATGAGTGAGGAGCTGGGTCCCACCTCTAGTACCACCCATGTATTTGTGTATGTGTTATGGGTTGAACTATGACTCTAGAAAAATTTGTGAGTTAAAGTCTTAAATCCTAGTACCTTGTCCTGTAACTTTATTTGGAAATAGCATCATTGCAGATATAATTGATTAGAATGAAATCCTTCTAGACAAGGTAAAGTGATATTCTTATAAAAGGGAACTTAAGATTATAGGCACACATAGGCATACAGAGAGAGAGGGAGAGGGAGAAGGAGGGGGGGGAGAGAGAGAGAGAGAGAGAGAGAGAGAGATTATCACATGAAGAAAAAGGCAAAGATCTAGTTGATAGCATTAGAAGCCAGGCTGAGATGAGTAAAGAGACTAAGAATCCTCAGAAGGAACTATCCCTGAAGGTTAGGGCAGGCCACCCTGAAGGATGTGGAGGCCACAATGCACAATGTCTCTAAAGGTTAGCTAAGTCTTATGTGGAATGAAATCAGAAGGACACAAGTGTTGGGCATACAATATGTGAGTCCTGGTCCAAGTCTGGAGTTTGAGAATATATTTGGGCATTGGGGAGGGTACTGGGGATTAATAGTCAAACTTACTAGGTGAGACCCTGGCCCAAGATATGCAGGACTTTGCTAAGTAGAAAGGATGTATGCTATGCACAAAGGGCCTTCCTACCTTCTTATTGAATTTGGCTTTGGCTTTCTTTTTCTTTTTCTTTTCTTTTTTCTTTTTTGGTTTTTGGTTTTTTGTGACAGGGCTTCTCTGTGTAGCCCTGGCTGTCTCAGAACTCACGCTGTAGACCAGGCTGGCCTGGAACTCAGAAACCCAACTGCCTCTGCCTCCTAAGCACTGGGATTAAAGGCGTGTGCCACCTCTGCCTGGCTGAATTTGGTTTTCAAATCCTGGATTGTCTCATTTGTTTTCCTGGCCATTGCTCAGGCATTTATTCTAAATTCATTACTTGTATTTATAGTGAAACTTAAATGTGTACTCCTTCTGTTAGTTCCTCATCAGAAATGGCCTGCTGTCAAAGGACACAAGACATGGAAGACAAGTTGGGTCTGAAGACTGGATAGGGTCTGGGTGGCATGAAGTTAGGTGGACAGAGCAAGCTTGGCTGCTGTATAGGATGTGCATCCTGCTTCAAGCCTAGAGAGAGGTTAGTGGTGTAGATAGGGCTGACCAACAGATCTGGGATATACCTAGGGACTGATGAGGGTGTGTGGAGGGGAGGATGGTACACTCACCAGGCTGCATATTGCTGGAAGGTGTATGAGTCAGGACTGTGACTAATGGTTGGCACATTTGGAATAGAGTTAAGGAGTCAAGGTTCCCTTGCTAGGGATGGAAGCAAGCAAGGACTCTCAGAGGAGATGACTGGGGCTAGTGATACAGGAAGTAGGACTTGTGTTACTAGGGCAGGAGGCCAAGGGTGAAAGGAACTGCTGGTGTGGGTTAGAGATCGTCCCTGTAAAAAGATGTCCTATGGAAAAGGAGAAGGCACAGATGGTAGTATACATCACTGGTGCTGTTTAAGTATAAAACCAAAATATATTTAAAAACTAAGAACCTGTAGAATTATACAGAGTAAAATCTAAGGTAGGTGTGTGTGTGTGTGTGTGTGTGTGTGTGTGTGTGTGTGTAAGAAACATGAAGGTAGAAGCATCTTACTGGCCCCTGAAATTTACTGTTGGTTCTGCTACTCAGTTTTTTGGTTTTTTTGTTTTGTTTTTTTTTTAAAGTTATGTTTCTGTGCAGTCAGGTGGTCTTTTGAGCTTAGCAGTCCTACCTTTCTGCCTACAGTGATAGTCTCTCCCACACCCAGCAAGAGTCCAATGGTTAACTACCTGGCTTTGGGGCTTACCCCTAATATTGCTTATCACATGTGTGCTTTTCCCACTCTGCTTAAGCAATTTCATATTAGGATTAACTCTAGGATAATTTGTTATCTACTAAATGGTGTTACAAAAATTTCTTAAATACAAATGAATTAAGGGCTAGAGAGATGACTCAGTCGGTAAAGCAATTGTTATACAAGCATGAGAACTGGAGCTCAGATCCCTAGTTCCCAGGCAAGGCTAGGCCCTGTAAGCCTAGCATAAGAGGTAGAGACAGGAATCCTAAAGCAAGCTAGTAAGCTACATTAGTTCAATTGAAGAGCTCTGGGTTCAAGAGATAGAGATTCTGTCTTGATACACAAAGTGGATACTGACCTGGGAAGAGACACACACACATGCATCTGCATACCCACACATAGACAAGACAGACAAACAACACAGATAGACACAGACACATCAATTAAATTTATTTTATTTGCAGAAATGCTGTCGTTGAAAATAAACTTGTTGCGCAGAGAACTTTGTGTGGAGGAGAGGAGCTTCTATAATAAAGTGATTGTCTGACAGTGAAGAATCCCACCTTCATAAAGAATCAGAAGCACCTGACAGCTTAACTAATGGTTCAAATATTACGGGTACATTGCAAAGAAAACAAGAAATAAGCACAATTCCAGCCCCATCTCCAAGATCAAAGGAGGATACAATACCTACTCTCCCCAGCACAAAGTCAGGCAGTCTCAGACGCAACCTAAGAGTAAGACCACTCCCCTCTGTTCCATTCCAGCCTGTAGCTAGGTACTGAGAAGTCTTGACAGCCACTGGGATGGCCTATACTAAACTAAGGTGTCCTTGCCTGAGGTTATAAAATGAAACACTGCTGTAGCAGCCCCTGGGGAAGATAATGCCAGCACTTTTTTGTTCCCTCCTTTTCCACCCAAGCTGAATCCACAAAGAACTATTTACTGCAAAGAAGTGTCCTCTTGCTTCTGTCTTGGCTTCAATGGCCTGTAGAGATGGAGGCAGGATGAGAGACTGATGAGTGTGGAAATGTCCTGTAAAAGTCAGGGCTGGGCTTGCATCTCACTGCTTCTTACCAACAACTCTCTGGCTTCAGTGACCCCATCCTGTTGTCTGCACACAGCTGTCTATTAAGCTGAGCACTAACACAAAACTAGGTACTACAGCACCTCCTGGAGGCCCTAATGTGAAACAAGGGCATGGAACATTTTACAGGTGCCAAGGTTCACATTTACTTCTTTAAATGACAGCAATTTAATGTCTAATACTAAAAGATTACAAAGCAAGGCCCTGAATAATAAAAATGTCTTATTCTATGACTTTCCCATTTTATTTTTGGGACAAGATCTTACTATATATACATGATTGGCCTGGAACTTATATTTAGAAGAGGTTGGACTTGGACTAGAGATGCACCAGTCTGTCTCCTGAGTGCTGGGAGCAATGGCATAGTCACCAAGCTTGACTCTGAATTTTCAATTTTACATGAAGCATATTTTCATAGAACTAATGGCTTAGATAGCTAAGTATTCCATCTAAGTTCATAGAAAAGGCCTAAAAGCAAAGAAAAAATAATAAAAGTTTGATAGAAAGGAGACAGTTACTCACAGCTCAAGGTGAGAAGTTGGCTTTAAGATACATTAGTGGGACCGGGCGTGGTGGCACATGCCTTTAATCCCAGCACTTGAGAGGCAGAAGGCAGGTGGATTTCTGAGTTTGAGGCCAGCCTGGTCTACAGAGTGAGCTCCAGGACAGCGAGGGCTACACAGAGAAACCGTTGTATTGAAAAACCAAAAAAAAAAAAAAAAAAAAAAGATACATAGTGGGGTTAAGGAACCCAATGCATGCCTGAACAAACCAAAATTAAAGAGTAAAGGAATATAAAAATGAAGCATGTGAAGAATTTTTTTTTTCCTTAAAGGGAATAGATAAAATGAAAGATGGTATGGTGAACATTCTTCCAATTTCCATCAGCATTGTAATAAGATCTTTTAAAAAGGCCTATGTACTGGGCAGGAAGACAACAGCAATAGGCTAGGAAATTAGAAAGCAGATAATGGCAAAGGGTTACAAGTTAGGCTCAAGTGCATCAGTCAACACAGCCTCCTGAGGAAGTGTGATGCTTCTGGAGGTTGGAAGTGCTGCAGAGGAATGCCTGGTTCAAGGGAGAACTGGATTCAAGTGCTAAGGGGAAGTCACAAAAGCCTCTGTGACAGGTAGAGTTCTAAGAAGGGCTGTTACAATTTCCTTCTAGATGAAACCACACCATAGAGAGCAAGCTGTGCTTAACTTACACAAGGCTTTGTCTTTACTGACAGACAGCAGAGTTACCTGCTAACCTTGCTATGATACAAACTCCCCACAGAGACCAGAGAATTACAAGTGGCTACTATAAGCATGGAGCCTCTCAGTCTTAGAGTTGCAAGGAACCAGACTGGGCCAGAGGCTGTTTAAGCCTGGAAGGGATTCTAAAGAGGACACATGACAGGCAGCTTTGGACTTCAGGCTTAAGAAACTCTGAGCAGGAGACTGAACAAAACCTGCCCAAGTTACTAAATGTGCATGTTGTTGTGAATTGCTACATTTGCAGTAAGCTGTTAGGCAGCAACAGAAATTTTGCTTGACTGGTGGTATTTTCTAGAGATGGGGGAAAAAACAATAGGAAGGACTCCAGGGTCATTAATATGGATGAGGGCTGAGGTGCTGGGCTGGACAATAAGACCCCCCAGTTTCCTTCCTCTACTCAGCTCCCAGATGGTAGTCTAGCTCTCAATACAGGTTTTATTACATGTGCATTAGACAACCAAGGAGTACAGTGCCTCTATAAAATATAATTCAATGACCAAAACTAGAGGGCAGCCAGCAACAGGAAACCAAAATTGTAGAAAAGGAAATTTCAAGACAAAAATATTTTCTTCTGGAAATTAAAAATAAAAGTACAAATTTCAAAAACTCCAGGGAAAGTCAGCTGAGATCTAAAACATTAAAGTACAAAAAGAAGGTTCAAGAAAAAACAAACAGGAAAAATGCTCCCTAAAGGATAAACAGAGGGAGGCGTGGAGATCAGAGAGTGATAAGAAAAACCCTTAAATTGGATGTGGTGCTGCATTCCTGTAATCGCAGGCAAAGTTCTGGAAGTTGAAAGACAGCTTGAGTTATAAACTGAGACAGAGGAGCCAATCTCAAACAAAACACTGCCCATAGATAACAAACAACATGCCAGGGAGACAGCTTGGAGAATGAAGTGCTTCCGTGTGTGCATCCTAGGGTTCAGATGGCCAGCATTCATGAAGCCAGACTGACAGTGTACACAAGTAGTCCCAGCAAGGTGGGCTGAGACAGGAGACTCTCCAGGGCATGCTGGCCGATTAGCTAACATCACACGATCGGGTTCAGCCTGTCTCAGAGAGTAAGGGTGGAGAGTGACTGCAGGAGCCACCTGACATGGACACCAGGCCCTTACACACACTCTACAGCTTCATGCAAGTTAGCTTATGGCTTATAAAGAGAAAACTAATTTTAAGGAACAGAATTACTTCAAAAAGAGTTTATTTGGCACCTTGGTTGGGTTGTTCTTTAAAGAGCCAGGGCTCACAAGTCTAAGACTTACACAGACATGGTGAGGCAAAACATACTCGTTGGATGGCCATTAAACTGCAGTTTCTCTCCTGTATACCTCTCCCAGTACAGTTAACTAAATGTACCATCCACAGTTGCTACTTTGATGTTCTGTTAGTGGGTGTTCATGTTGACAATCACCACTCGAGTGAGGGCTACCAGGCAAGACACTGCTAAAGTGATAAAATTAGAGCACTCAAGGGCTCTCTTGGCAAGACGTCTGTCAGGAGGTGTGGCTGCCAGCACTGGAGCAGCAGCAGCTGCAGCACTAGTCCCAGTCCTCAGAAACCTGAACAGGGGACAGAATGTTCATCTCCAGCCAGCCAGATCTGCTGCTATAAGCACAAGCCTCTGCCTTTGAGCTCCACCACAATGATACCAGCTAAAAGCAGCCTTCACTCTAAGGCAAACAGCATCCACAGACATGGTTCTGCAGGTGAGTTCAGTGGTCTTTCCACACAGAACTGCAAGGCCCAGAGCAACAAGCATAAAGTACATTCGCATATGTTTATAGTAGTGCAATAAGCTTATGGTTTACAAATTACCCACTTAGACTTTATGATCTGGTGAGTTCTGTGCTAGACAAAAAAGAAGTTTGACTGCTGGATAGACATATGAGGCCAAATCATGCAAGGCCTTTAAAGAGCCAGGAAGATTTTAGATAAAGCAAAGCCACAGCAGGTTCTTTAAACTACCACTCTGGAAAGAATTTTACCCCATTTTGCATCCAAGAATCAGAGGGAGCCTTCAGGTAAGTAGCCTTACCCTACCCACAGCCACTTAGCTATTGACTGGTAGAGGCCAGACCCAACCCTCTACATCCGACGCTTCTCTATACACAACCTCCTAGTACTAGAGGTAAAAGCTTCACCTGGGCTAGTGTTTGGGGTGAGGAGCCTGGTAACTACTTAACACCTGTGGCCTAATTCAAACGCTCAAAAAGTGGTGAGGCACTAGAGCCTGCAAGCAAGTAAGAGGCTCTAGTAACCAGGAGTGCAAATGCAAGGTCATGCTTCACGATGCCCATGGGGTTGATTAACTGAATGTGAGGTTATAGTAAAGGGTTTCCAAACACACAATGACTGGAACCTAACTCAAATTCAAACACATAATATATCCAAGGTATTTCAGGCATTGTTAGCCTTCACTGAAGCCTTCGCCTGGAGCACACGATGTGTGCACTTTGCACTGTGCATGCAGACAGGTACACAATGCCAATTAAAACTGCCTCACACACCTTAGCTGGGACTCTGAGACTACTGCATGGCATGAGCTACAGTTTCTTGTACACAAAAAGTTCTGTGCTGTAATAGAAACAATACTTTTAATTAGGAAAAAAAAGCTTTCAATATTTCCCCATCATTCCTTAGCATATAAGTATCAAATTAGTACATCTCTGAATTGTACTGTGGTATATATAATTTTTGAGTTTTAAAAATATTTATTAATTCTTCAAGAATTTCATGTAGTGTATTTTCACCTCCATTCCTCTAAGATCCACTCAAGATCCTCTCTATGCCCCAACTTTGTGTTCTCTTTTTGCAATGTTTGATTTTAAAAGCTGTTGAGGTACTAACCTGAGTTTCATAAAAAATAAAATTATACCTATTTTATATACCTATATATACACCCCATGGTTCTATTTTTAAAAACAGAGAAAAGGGTTGTATAAGTGAGAAATGTTAAGAGTCCTGCTTTAGAGGATTGGTCAAAGGGAAGTGGTATGGTTGTGAGCTCAAGGCCAGATGTGGACATATGGAGTACTCCTCATACATACACGTACAGGCTGCCATGCCGGCTCAGCACTGGGAAAGTTCCTTTGTAGAGGAAGGGAAGGACAAGTGAGCCCTAGTGGCTGCAGCTTTTTATCAACTATTCAGTTAATAAGAATAAGAGCGGGGCCTTTAATGCCACCACTCAAAAAGCAGAGGCAGACAGACACCTGAGTTCCAGGCCAGTCTGGGCTAGAAGAAAACCCTGACTCTAAAATGTAAGTAAATAAATAAAAGTAAACAAGAGAAGGAAGAGGCGAGAGGACCAGATGTCCTGCCACAGAGCAAATCTGAGGCCAGCCCTGGCTGCATGAGACCATGTTAAAAAACAAAGCAAAGTCAAACAAAAAGGTAAAGCAGTCTACTTTTCCACAAATTTTAACTGATACAATGTGAATGTGTATGTGTGTGTGTGTGCTGTGTACATTGTGCAACACCTACATGCCTAGTACCTGTATATGTGAATTTATTTATCCATCCATCCGTCTACCCATCTGCTCATCCATCCATCTGCTCATCCATCCATC
>JADRCD010200310.1:22865-51710 GCA_019843815.1 Montemys delectorum | reverse complement strand
ACACACACACACACACACACACACACACTTTTCAATTAGAAACATTCTGAGTAAGTTTTTTTTTCTTCTTCCTTTAAAAAGATATCACTTTTAGCACCATAAAAATGAAATATGATCCCACAGTGACGATATCAAGTTGACACTGATATTAGTTTCAAATGTAACTACTTCAGATTCCAATTGATAGGCAATATAGGCATCTGGGTCTTGCACACATACAAATGTTTACTGGGGGTTTGAAGTCTTACGACTCCAACTAAGACCACAGCAGGAGAGAAACTGGGAAGGTTCTCTGTTCTTGGTGTTGATTTAGTAGATGGAAAGAACCGACTTAAACAGATCCTATTCTCACGCCATCTTTACAGTGCTCATCAGGAAAATGGTGTATGTCATTCAGTGGACAAACACTCTGACACCAGGAGTCAAAGTCTCTTGCCAACAGAGTGTGTGGCTTCTGCCGAAATAGTTATTTGTAAAGTTACATTGACACTATCTCTGGATTTTGTCCTGAGGATAAATAAGACAATGTTTACCAGTGCCTGATGTACAGGAAGAGCTCAAGAAGCACACACCAAGGTAGTGGTGTGCACCCTTGATTTCATTCAGGAAGCAGATACGGGTCTCTGTGAGTTCCAGGCCAACCATATATAGTAAGAACCCTTTCTTAAGAAAAGAGAAGAAGCCGGGCGTGGTGGCACACGCCTTTAATCCCAGCACTCGGGAGGCAGAGGCAGGCGGATTTCTGAGTTCGAGGCCAGCCTGGTCTACAGAGTGAGTTCCAGGACAGCCAAGGCTACACAGAGAAACCCTGTCTCGAAAAACCAGAAAGAGAAGAAAAGGAGAGGAGACAAGAAGAGAGGAGAGGAGAGGAAGGAAAGGAGAGGAAAAAGAGACTTTTTATTATGCAAGTAAATTTTAATTATGCATATCCATATAGCATCTTAGAGAAAATAAATTTTTCATAAAAATATTGGATCTGATTATATCCCAATTTTGTCTCACTTAAACTTAATTTATCAGCCACAGAGCCTTACAAAATAATCATCTGTAGTTCTGATCTGAGGAAAGACATGTTACTAGCTGCTTTCCAGAAAAGGATAAATCTACTGAGGTAAAATTTAAAGTCTTATAACTCAGAAGTGAAACTCAAAAGAGGGGCAAAAGCTACTGCATTCTCATAAAGGAATAAAAAAGTAAGTCACCAGACAATGCAAAAAGTCCTCGAAATGCCACTTGGTCAAACCTACCTCAAGGGGACCAATTGCCAAAGAAAACGCAAACTGAACAAACTTGTTCTTTAAACACATAGCCTTTTATTTGGTGATAAGTCAAAACACCCAGACACACCTATTTTGAATGAATCACTTATTATAACCCAAAACTCCAAAATGTGAAAGGACAAAACAAAGCCTACCACTAACATTTAGGTAAAGAAAGAAAGAGAGTTATGCACCAAGAACACTGCCACAAGGTAGGGAAGCCCCAGGGCAAAATCTGGCCTCTCCAAGGGAGACATGGGCCATGGACGCTAAGGCCCGCCATCAGTACAAGCCCTCTGCAGTACAAACAAATGCTGAAAAATTTCTGTGATTGTGAAGGAGATGAGAGGGGAAGCTCCCTCATTATCAGAAGTTTGTTGCCACAACAAGTCATCAGAAAGGGTCAGGGAAATGGGAGAGGAGGAAATGTAGAGGAAAAAAAATCAACCAAAACTAAGCATATATGAAAAGCCAGAAGGAAACTGAATGCCAAGCTAATAAAAAAAAATAAAAAGTTTAAATTGAAGTCCCTTATAAGGATAAATAAAGTTGCTTTCAGAAACCATAGGTTATTAAATACCAATACCAGGGGTGGCACCCTAAATAGTTTTATGTCAACATGACACAAGGGAGTTATCAGAGAAGAGGGAGCCTAAATTGAGAAAATGCTTCCATAAGACTCAGCTGTAGGCAGGCCTTTAGGACATCTTCTTAATTAGTGATTGATGTGGGAGGCCCTGCCCATTTCGGGTGGAGCTACCTCTGGACAGGGTGACCCTGGGTTCAATAAGAAAGTAGGTTGTTGGCTGGAGAGATGGTTTAGCGGTTAGGAGCATGTGACTGCTCTTCCAGAGGTCTTGAATTCAATTCTCAGCAACCATATGGTGGTTCACAAATATCTGTATGTCTTAGTGTTTTACTGCTATGAACAGACACCATGACCAAGAACAACATTAATTGGGACTGGCCTACAGGTTCAGAGGTTTAGTCCATTATCATCAAGGCAAGAACAAGACAGCATCCAGAGAGGCATGGTGCAGGAGGAGCTAAGAGTTCATCTGCAGGCCTCTAAGAGAAGACTCACTTCCAGGGAGCTAAGGTGAGGGTCTTAAGCCCATGCCCACAGTGACACACCTACTACAAGAGGGCCACACTCCTAATAGTGCCACTCCCTGGACCAGGCATATAGAAACCATCACACTGTAATAAGATAGGATAACCTCTTCTAGTATGCATGATACACATAAAATATGTGAATAAATAAACCTTAAAAAACAAGCAAAAAAAACCCCACCAGGCTGAGCAAGCCAGTAAACAGCACACCACAGGGCCATGGCCTCTGCATCTGCTCCTGCTTCCATGTTACTGCTCTGTTCCTGTGCTGACTTCCTTCCCTTCAGTGATGAGCAGTGATATGGAAGTGTGAGCTAAATAAACCCTTTCCTCCCCACGTTGCTTTGGTCATGGTGTTTCATCACAGCAACTGAAACCCTAACTAAGACAGATTGGATACCGCTCTATCAATGGTTGGTCCACAAGGCCTCTGAAGACCCCCAAACAATATAAGCATTTGTTTTAGCTGTTAGTTGACCACCAGAACTAGATGACAGCATATACTTTGGTTGTAGGAACATATAAATGAAGCTGGAACTGAGCTGGAAGCTTCCTCCTGTTAGCTTCTACATAATACTGGAGGGGAAGAATCATCACTGATTATTATTAACCTTGTGTGCGACACCATCAACCAGTCAGGCAAGAAATACTCACTGATGCAATAGTGGCAAGCCTGGAATGAGGGTAACCAACTACTCCCTGTCTGAGTCAAGACCTTCTCCAGAGGAAGGTAAATATACATTCAGTACTGTGAGCCTGGCCAAAAAAGCCCATGGGTGGGCATGCCATAAGCAGTAGTGGAAAAGCTACTGCTGCTGTTTTGCTAGATGGACATAATGTACCCATTAAATTGTCCACTAAATAATTATGTTTACACCAATAAATTTGCCTTCGTCAGAAAAGCCGTCAGTGTTCAGTGGTAACTACAGAAAGTCTTAACTCATCAAAGTGCTGAGAATAGTAACTGTTCAGTGACCTACCATAAATGGGACTTTTCTATCACCCTCCCCAAAGTTCAGGAAACATTAAGGAAGACAGGGTAGAAAGAATTTAAGAGCAGTGGGAGGAGCAGACTGAGGTAGAATGCTGCTTTCAGAACATTACATCTCTTGATCTCAATGCAGCTGTGATTACCAGCAAAACATAGGGCCTGTCAACATCCTGTCATACAAGGGAAAAAAGCTCATGAACCACCCCTCCAAAGCTAACTCCTCTAGAACATATAAGCAGATAATGGTAGCTGCAGAAGGAGGGGCTCAAAAGCCACAGCCCCTCCTGAGCCTGTTCATCTAAAGATAAATTAGTGGCCAGTGGGGGAGGAGAGAAATTTCGGTGGTATAGTTACAAGAGTGAGGAGTCCATCCACACTCCTGCTAATAACCTCTCACCCAAATCCTGTAACCAATTATAATGAAACTCACTGGGGCCGGGCGGTGGTGGCACATGCCTTTAATCCCAGCACTTGGGAGGCGGAGGCAGGCAGATTTCTGAGTTCGAGGCCAGCCTGGTCTACAGAGTGAGTTCCAGGACAGCCAGAGCTACACAGAGAAACCCTGTCTCGAAAAAAAAACAAATAAAAGAAATTCACTGGGTCGTCAAAATACAAATAAAGACATAAAGACATAAAAGTAGGTAGAGGAGGGACTAGGTAGGAGAGGGAGTCTGAGGGAGAGGAAGGGGAACAAGTAAGGGCAACTGGGTAAATATGATAAAAAGCATATGCATGCAAAATATCCCAGAGTGGAACCCACTATCATGTCTAATTAACACATTCTAATAAAACTACATTTAAAAAGTGTCTATCAGGCTCTCTGCCTCTCCCATTCCAGAAACAGCTGCATCTTCTTATGCAGTGCCAGCCTCATCTCTGAGACATGATGGTCAAGGTTGGAGTGAACAGATTTGGCCATATTGAGCACCTGGTTACCAGTAGTGCCTTTGACAAGTGGCTATTGCTGCCTTCACGGACCTCAACTACATGGTCCACATGCCCTAAGACTCCACCCACAGAAAGTTCCACAGCACGATAAAGGTGGAGTACAGGAAACTTGCCATCAACAAGACAAACTCCATCTTCTGAGAGAGAAATTCCCAACATCAAATGGGGTGATGCTGATGCAGAGTATGTTGTGGCGTCTATTCATGTCTTTATCACAATGAGGAAGGCTGGAGCCTATTTGAAGGGTGGAACCAAAAGTGTCACCATCTCTCCCCCTTCTGCTGATGCCCCCATGTTTGTGTTGGGTATGAACCATGAGAAGTATGACAACTCACTCCAGATCGTCAGCAATGCTTCCTGCACTGATTGCTTAGCTCTCTATCCAATGCCATCCATGACAATTTTGGCATTGTAGGGGGATTCATGACCACAGTCCGTGACATCACTGCTACCCAGAAGACTTGTCAATGGAAAGCTATGGCATGATGACTGTGGGACCACTCAGAACATAATCCTTACAGTCATTTGCCAAGGCTGTGGTCAAGGTCATCCCAGAGCTGAACAGGAAGTACAGTGATATTGCCTTCTGTGTTCCTACACGCAATGTGTCCACCATGGATGTGACATGCTGCCTGGAGAAAGTGTCCAAGTATGATGACATCAAAAAGATGTTGCAGCAGGCATCAGATGATCCACTAAAGGACATCCTGGGCTACAGTAAGGACCAGGTTGTCTCGATTTGAACCACATAACAAGCAAGAATATGAGAAGAGAGGTCCTCTGATATTGAGGAGTCTATCCCAGCTCAGCACCCAACACTGAGCATCTCCCCTCATTCGTGTTCATTCCAGAACCCCAGAAGGGAAGAGCTCAGAGAACCCTACTCTCCTGAATACCACCAATAAAGTTCATTGCACCCCACTCCCCCCAAAATTACAACTCAAATGAAGATCTTGTCCTTATGCCCTGGACATTCCATCCTCACAGCAGCCTATAAGACCAGCACAGATGGAATTTGATGGAATCTGAGTGTGGAACTGCTGGCTCAATCAACAACACTGATGTGCGGTTTTGTTGGTGGGTTTGTTTGTTTGTTTGTTTGTTTTTGTTGTTGTTGGTTTTTTTTATTGTTGTTTTTCGAGACAGGGTTTCTCTGTGCAGCCCTGGCTATCCTGGAACTCACTCTGTAGACCAGGCTGGCTTCGAACTCAGAAATCCGCCTGCCTCTGACCCCCAAGTGCTGGGATTATAGGCGTGCATCATCACTGCCCTGCTGTTGTTGTTTTGAAACTATAATACAGTTACAACATTTCTCTCTTCCCTTTCTTCCCTCCAAATCCTTCTATATACCCCTCCTTGCTCTCTTCAAATTCACATCTTTTTTTCAATAATTGTTATTGCATGTATATATGTATAAACATGTATATTCCCAAATATAACCTGCTCACTCTGTATAATATTGCTTGTACATATGCTTTCAGTACTGGCCATATGGTATTGAATAACCAAGTGGTGTGTATTCTTGTTTTGCTTTTTGAAACATAATGTCTCTAACTCAGGCTAGATAGAAACTCACTATGCAGCAGAGGTTGGGCCTCAAACTGTAATCTTCCTGCCTCAGTCTGTGAGGGCGGGGATTACAAGCTAGCCCTGAAGACACCCAGCAAACTGGTGTCTCCGTCCCTCTGAGATTGGTGGTTAGTCAAACTAGGTTCTAACCGCACCCCTACAGCAGCCTTACCCACATTTGCCTACTACAGACTCAGTCTACAGATGAAAGCTCAAACTGCTCCCTCACAACACAAAAGTCCCCAAGCTGAAAGTCTTCAAAAACTTGCAACACTACGACTACTACAATTTCAGGAATAATTTGCTGTCTGCTGACTCTAATAACAACACCCATGGGACTGTATTTGCTATGCCTTTTTTCCCACTTCATTTCACTTTTGCAAATGTATTGGTCTGGATTTGAATGGAAATTTAAAACAAAAATAATCCTCAGGCAATCAACCTAAAATCCCACTCTAGCCTTCTGTATCTACTTCATTCATCAATCAGGGCAGCTGAAAAGTGTGAACTAGGTAAACTAGCTTCAGTCTGTTCCCACAGCGTGGTTACTGCCAAAGAAAATCGCTCCTTAGCAACTGAATCTAAAACACAAGATGCCACCCAGGACCTCAAAGTGAGCTGTGGCCTCCTTACAAGTCTAGTTCACTATGCAGAGAAATTACATCTTCATTACCATAGTTATATATAACTAATTTGACAGTTAAAGATTTTCTTCTTTGTTTCATAAATCAAAAATTCATGAAGGTACAGTTTCCAGGCCTAAAGAAAAAAGCTATCCACGAAGAGAGGTGGTTCTCGGGTGGGGAGAAAGTAAAGGGAAATCATGTCATGCTTGTTTTAGTGGTCAGACCACTCATTTCTAACACTGATGCTGTAAGAGTTGATGGCTCCATCAGTCAACTGACTTCATTTCTGCTCTGAGAAATCCTTTAGAGAAGCACAAAGGTGCACATCTTTAATCCCAGCTCTAAGGAGGCAAAAACGGGGACCCCTGTGAATTTGAGGCCAGCCTGGCCCACAGAGTGACTTTAGGACAGCCAGGGCGACACAGAGAAACCCTGTCTTGAAAAACAAATAGCTGGTCAGTGGTAGTGCACACCTAGTTCTGGGGAAGCAGATGCTCTCTTCTGGCCTCCAAGGACACCAGGCACACACAAGCTGCAGATAGATACCCATGGACACAAACACAAATAAATATTTTAAAAGATAAAAAGAACAAATGAAAGAAAGCACTATGTTAGAGGGGTAATAGGAGGCTCAGAAAGCCTAGACGGGAAAGTAACCCAAAAAGGAGGTTTCATTGGTCAAGGACTGACAGGTTACCTGCTGCCTGGCTCTATCCAACTGCTACCTAGACAAAAAACAGGAAACAGCAGTAACAATTTAAATACACTAACAGAGTAAGTCTGTGAGCTGGATTTGTCCATGTGATAAGGAGTACATGTACTATGTACCCTTGCCACGGTGAACAGTGGCTGAAAATCACTCTGACTCACTGTCTCATTCCAAGATACTTGATGAACTTTTTCAAGTTACATAGCCTGTTTCCTTGTCTGTAATATGGCTGAGTGAGTGTGTTGCTGGGGTTTTGTTTGTGTCAGTGCTAGGAACCAAATTTGGGCTTTGCATATTCTAGGCAAACACTACCATTTGGCTATACCCCAATCCTTTCAGTGAGTCATGCTACATAATATATATAATTTTTTTAAAAAGTGTTATGGTTAGGGGCTGGAGAGATGGCTCAGTGGTTAAAAGCACTATCTACTCTTTCAGAGGGCCCAGGTTCAATTCCTAGCACTCATATGGTGGCTCATAACACTTTATAACTCCAGTTCAAGGGGACCCCACTTCTTTTGGCCTCCAATGACACCAGAATTGGATGTGGTACAAAGACATACATGTAGGCAAAACATCCATAAATAAAAATAAAATTAAACAACTCACTGTATCGTTAGATCCCAAAGGGCACAGCTCAAAAAGGAAGCAGAAACAAAACACGCCCAAGCCGAGGGGAAGGCTCTTTCTGTCTGTCTGAAGGCTCCCTTGTCTGTCTGTCTGAAGGCTCCCTTGTCTGTCTGTCTGAAGGCCCTATTTCTCCTCCCCACCAAGGCTCACCACCCTTCCCACCACAGGCTGCTTTCTTCACCATCAATGCTTTTCCTCCACAGTCCCTTTGAGGCCTACCTCATGCCTCATCCTTCCCTCTGAGGAAGTTAGTCAAATAGAACTGAGGCAAGGGTTTATTCCACTACTCATCTTGAGGATGAAACTATGGACTTCTCTTGCATGGAGTAGTTTTTCTCCTTAAACCTTTGAGCATTGTGCACCTAGGGAACTCTGACGATCTAAAGAGTAGATGTGGATATCTTTTCTCCCCCTTGGATAACCTCTGTCTAATGGATGACAACCTAACAAATAACCCAAAGTGCGTCCTGCATTGCAGACCAGGTTTGGCCTCAAACTCAAGAGATCTACCAGCCTCTGCCTTCCCAGTGCTGGGATTAAAGGCGTGGGCCACCACGCCTTGCAGAAAGTTTATCTCTAAACAAAGTGATTTGAAAATAATCTCAGAATATCCACTCCAGTCACTTGGCTTCTTTGAAAGGAAATGATAATAAGGATCTACTGTAGTTTTTTTTTTCCCTCACACTGATTGTAGTGCTGACACCCTAAGCTTTTCTCCAAAAACATTCATGATTTTTTCTCAAGAAATAGTTATACTGATTTCACCTCAGTGATTTCTTGAATCCTCCAGGAATCATCAGAAATGTAACTGTGGTTCCTGTTGCTAGAAAAATGCAGACCCCAACTTTTGGTGGTCGTGGGATATATAATTTTCAGAGGATTCTGGACACTCCAGGCTCTCCAGTGTGTCATCCATCTACCACTCTTGGTGAAGATTCATAGGGCTGAACGGGAGCTTTGTTTTTACTGTGAAATGTTGCACTTTTTCCTTAATGAGACCTGAGAGCTGAGAAACAGCTCCTGTGCAAATATCACTAGGTCTAGCACCATCCCAACGCTTGGGAGACAAAGGAGAAATGCTTACCTCTGAGAAATTAACAGCCAAAGGAATGATTCCAGCCACGTAACATCCCACCAACATTGCCAAAGACAGCAGACTAATGGAGAGAAAATCATCCATTCTGCCCTCCTGTCGTCACCCTCTACCACCCGGCTTTAAAATTCCAGCCGTTTCAAAAGGCGCTTAGGCTGTTCAAACGTGTGGTCTTCCAAGAAAACAGGAGAATCTCCCCCACTTCTTTCAGCCTTGCCAACCAGCCGGGGTGTTCGTTCACTAAGCACGCCGCTCTCTTAGGAAGCAAGCTCCTTCTGCTGATACTAGCTAGCACCAGAGAAAACTTCGCGCAATCTTAGGTACTTTGGTTGCCAGTCACTGGGAGTCCGGTCGGTAACAGATGGAGAAATTGTGCGAAAAGAGATCTCAATCGTCGGAATGAGGGTGACACAACGACCTGGTCCCCTAGACAACGTCGCTGGTAGCAGCAGGAAAAAGAGGCAAACCCAGGGTCTTCTTCACTCGCTGTACCTGTTCCCAGGGGTGGCACCGCAGGTGATACGCCCCCAGGGAAGGGACCAACCCACCAGTCCCAGCAAACTACCTTCCGAGTCTAGAGTCGGGTAAGACGTCCTGCAAGTCTCTAACTTGGGCCTGAGGATTCAACAGCAAAGTCGATACGATGCTGTCTCTGCCCTACACCCGGTGCTACCCATGGTACTTCCCTCAGTCAGGCCCTGACCCTGAGTCGCCAATACTACAGCTGCCATGGCCGCCAAGTGGCACCTCTTCGTTACTCCCACTTCCGGATTGTCTCATCGCCTCCTCTTTAGCAGGGCACTTCCGGGTTACAACCGACCTATAGGCCGGGGTCCTTCTATTGCCGCCATTTTTTAGAAAAGCTAAAAGAAGACGACCGGTGTCACTGTTGTCTTCCCCATCCCTTTAGCTGCCTATCTGTTAATTAGAGCACAGAAGGCAACATCCCGAAACAAACTGTTCTTCCTAAAGTTGCGAAAGAGTCTCTTACACATCTCGGCGCCCTTACTCAAGATGGCTGAAACAGAGTCAGTATCCACTCTCGAGACCGGAAATGTGTGAATCTCTATGGTCCGAAAGGCTCTTTTGGCGTCGCGCTTCCGACGATTTCCGGCGACGGCTCTCGCGGGATTGGCTGTTGGCGGCGTTGCGGCTGAGCTCGTGTGCGGCGGCGGAGGTTTAGTGGCGGCTGCAGCAAAGCGTTTGGCGCGATGGTGAGTCCTCAGCGGTTCCCGGGATCCCCCACTTCGAAGGCCACCCCTGCTCCGTCCATCTTCCCATCCTTCCCGCCCCTGCCCATCTAGCGCGAGCGAGCGAGCTGCTCCCCGCCCCCTTCCCCCCCAGCTCGCGGCTGGACCCTTCCCCTTCCCGGCGCTGAGCCGCGGGGCCTGCCCGTAGGCCCCGGCCCTGGTCCTCCGTGCGGCTGCGCGCCCGCCAGACGCCGGGGACGAGGTACGCGGTGGGCGGAGGATGCGCTGCCTGCCGATCGCTGCCTGGATGAGGGAGGTGTGGGGTGCCGTTCTTCAGATGCCCTGGCGGACTGTAGGAACAATGGCCGGGGAACGTGTGTCAGACGTTTCCTGAAACTGACACACCCGTTACCTTACTGTTCACCGTAAGTCGACCGTGGGGGGCCGGATTTGCTTTGCAGTGTGCTGCCTCAGCCGTCCCCCCCACCCTGGAACTTCAAAAAAAAAAATTTCCCCCTTTTCAGTATCCTTAGTTGCCATGTTTTACGAATTCTGTCAGCCTTCAGTCTTGTTCTTACTTACATTCTCTTGGGAGTGGAGCCCGAAAAGAGACTCCAGGGTCCTGGTCCCAAAATCCGACCGGGAAGGTTTTTGTTTTATTTGTTAAGTTGATGTGTCTGTGTTTACACGTGAGTACAGGAGCCCTCGATGGCCAAAAGAGGCAGTGAGAGGCTCTGGAGTTTCAACAGGCGGTTGTGGGCGGAGGATGTGGGTGCTAGGAACCAAACTCATGCCCTCTGTAAGAGTAGCACATGCTCTTAACCACTAAGCTATCAACACTCTGGTCATTGTTTTGCTTTTGGGGATCTTAAAAGATTTCCTTTTTGTGTGTATGTGTATGGTGTTTTGCCTGCATGTCTTGTGTGCCATTTGCACGCAGTACCTGCGACAGACAGAAGAGGGCGTCCGATCCCTGGATCGGAATTACCATTGATTGTAAGCGACCACGTTTAAGTGCAGGGAATTGAAAACCGGTCCCTTTTTTTTTTTTAAAGATTTATTTATTATTATATGTAAGTACACTATAGCTGTCCTCAGACGCACCAGAAGAGGGCATCAGATCTCATTACAGATGGTTGTGAGCCACCATGTGGTTGCTGGAATTTGAACTCAGGACCTTTGGAAGAGCAGTCAGAGCTCTTAACTGTTGAGCCATCTCTCCAGCCCCGCTGCTTGTGCTCTTAACCACCGGAGCCATGTCTCCAGTACTCCAGCCCTCTTTGGTTTTAAGTAAACAAAAGGGAGATATTTGGAGCAGGTGTGTCTATACTTTTCAAATATTACTTCAAATTATTGCTTAATTTGCCTTACAATTTTAAAAAATGTGGGGAAGAATGAATAGCTTGTCTAGGATGAGCCATTACAAGAATGCAAATAGGTTTTCATGAGACTAATTTTCTTCTCAACAACAGACATTCTAATGAAAGCACTTTTTGCATAGCTGGGCTTTTATGAGCCCCTACACAAATCATGCTTTCTCCAGCTGTTGATAACTAACAGAACACTGTTCCCGTCAGTACAGGTTTCTTTTGTTACCAACTTAGAGTTTTGTCTCAAGGCTTCTCAAACTTATTAAAATGACACAAATCTTGCTAGGGATGGCGAAATAATAATGCTCTTTCGTTATATGAAATTTAAAGTACTTTTTCTGTTTTTTTATCCAGAAAGCCTAGATCCCAGAATCTCAGTTCAGTTTGTTGATAATTAAAGTTTTGGATTGTCTCAAAATAGTTTGGGCATCCTGACATAAAAACTTACTTTTTAACTAGAAACTAGTGTTTCAAGTGAAGAAAACAAGATGAATAATTTGGTTGAGGATGGGGGCTTACAGTGGAGTTGCATCATGCTAGCATTTGTTTAATTAATTATTTTTTTTTATTTTTTATTTATTTATTTTTTTTTTTTAGTTTTTCGAGACAGGGTTTCTCTGTGTAGCTCCACTCTGTAGACCAGGCTGGCCTCGAATTCAGAAATCCGCCTGCCTCTGCCTCCGCCTCCCAAGTGCTGGGATTAAAGGTGTGCACCACCACCACTGCCTGGCTAATGAATCGTTCTTAAATGCATGGGAGACTCTACATAAGTCTATGCTGATCAGGATTCCTTCTTGTCTAGTTTGAAGACATTTTTGGTTTTTGCTTCTTTGAAGGGAGTTGGTATTAGTGACATCTAGTGAGTAGGGACCAAAGATGCCACAAAACATCCTATAGGCTCAGGACAAACCCAAAGAATTCATTCCTGTCCCAAAATATAATAAGAACTCGGAAACTGACTCCACTCCCCAGTGAGCAGGAGAGGAAAGCTTTCAGTGAAGGGCTGTTCCTCTGGTACAGTCAAAGACTTTGTACATTCAAAGATTAATGATTTGGGTATGAGCTAGCCCAAGTCATCTAGGTGAATAGTTCAATGGATGGTTTTAGTGGTATTTCCTATATACATTTTATATTAAACTTTATCTTACCCCTTGATGTGAGAGTGACTCCTGTATAAATGTGGCTCCAGTGTTGTGCTCAAGTCAGAAAAGACCTTAGGTTGATGCAGATTATAGTATTTCCTTTTCTCTCTGCTTTGATTACCCCATGTCTTAGTTTTTATTGAATTAATAGAGCTAGAGGCTAGTAGAGACAGAAAATGGGTTCTAAAGTTTAGTAAGAAAAAAATATAGGAGTGGGTATATTTGAAGAGAGAGTAAGGGGCTGACATAATTAAGGGAGTTGTGAGCCCAGCGCTGATACAGAAACATGTAGTGCGGGTGGACAACCTAGTCGGTTATGTTTTAGCAACTCTAACGTCTGTGCCATGTCGGGCCTTATGTCATGACGTGAGCTTCTGAATCACATCGTAGAATATTCATAGAAGTTGTTTTTCCTTTTCAGTCTCACACCATTTTGCTGGTACAGCCTACCAAGAGGCCAGAAGGCAGGACTTACGCTGACTATGAGTCTGTGAATGAGTGCATGGAAGGTGAGTGAGCAGGGAAGGTAATGGAGGGGAGGAGTCTTACAGTCCCTCACACACAAACCATTTTCTTGGGAGATAAGTAGCATGTGGGAACTACAATCTTTTTGTTTTCCCCCTCTACATTTCTTGAATTACTCATTTAAGCAGGGAAAATAGGTTTTCAGCATGGACTGTTAACTGCATTTTGTTATAATATATTGGTGTTTAATATACATCCCTGACATAGACTGCTAAACTGTAGTACTCTTTGAGTTGTTAAGGTCAGCTCTGAGAAAGCCTTCTGAAACATAAAATAAGTTAGCTCAGGGAAATTTAAGGGTCACAGAAGCACGCCAGTATGATTTATTGTGCTTTTGCTGAGCTCACACCAGACTCACACCCACCGAGCCATTAGAGCACAGACTTACTGATCAATGCTATGCGGACTTGGTTTTGTGCTTAGTCATTACATCATATGAACTGGTTGTGCTGCCTGATGTTGCTAAGAAATTGTTAGTTCTTTGCTTCTTTCTATCAAAAAGTTATATAGTTGATTTGGCTGCAAACAGGTCCCTAAAACTGTTGATTATTCAAAACTAACTGGGTTATTAGCCTCAAAATTGAACTGATGGTTATATCTGTGAAGAGAAAAACTGCTTATAATCAAAGATGACTTCAAGGTAGCTTGTGCAATGCTCTTGACACTGCCATCAAATTCAACTCCTAAAGATGAAAAGGGGAATCAGGTGTTGGTGGCACATACCTTTAATCCCAGGACTTGGAAGGTAAAGGAGGTAGATATTTGAATTTGAAGCCAACTTGATCTACAAACTGATTTCCCAGACAGCCAGGACTATATAGAGAAGCCTTGTCTTTTAAAAAAAAAAAAAAAAGAGGAGGGAGTTGGTTTTCTTGAGGGGAGGGGAGCTTGCAATGTCTTCAGGCCCGTTCTTCTGCTACCTTTTATTAAGGTCAGCTGCATAGATAAGAACTGCTGCCTTTGGCAGACTATCTCTGACCTGTGTTGTCATGTTTGGACTGCAGACAGTAGCCTTTCCTAGACTTGATTAATCTTAGTAAAGTCTAACTTTATTGTTTGTCTATTTATGACAGAGTTTTGATACCTATCCAGGCTAATATCCAGGAATGCAAGATTACCCTACTGTGGCCTCCCAAGTACTGGGATTGTTGATATGTGCCACCTTGTCTGCCTCTAATATTTTGAATTATTGTACTTTAATTGATATATAGGTTTCAATTTGTAGAAAAATTGAACAGAATATAAAGTTAATCCCCCTGCCTCTATCTTTTATTAAAATCTTGAGTTGATGTAGTAGGTTGTTTACAGTGGTGAACTGGGGCTGACATATTGATAACTCAGTTTCATAGTTTACAATAGAGTTCATTCTGTGCTGTCCAGTTCTGTGAATTTTGCCAAATTGGTTGGCTTGTCAATGTAGAATCATAAAGGAAGGTTTCCCCTGGCAGTGATGGTGCATGCTTTTAATCCCAGTACTTGAGAGGCAGAGGCAGGCAGATTTCTGAGTTCCAAGACAGCCAGGGCTACACAGAGAAACCCTGTCTTGAAGAAAAAAGAAAGAAAGATCGAAAAACCAAAAAAAAAAAAGAAAGAAGGAAGGAAAGAGAGAAAGAAAGGTTTCATTGCCCTAAACTTTATGCCTGCCCTGCCCTCTAAGCCCATGGCAACTAGTAGTCTTTAAACCCATCATACCTAATACAGTCTGATATGTAAATAATATTATACATTTTTTGTTGGAGAAATAAGTATAGATTTTGAGTACCCGTGGAGATTATTATTCAGATGTTTCCAACCCATGGTTAACCCATGAATGCTGACCCCACACATGCCCAGTACTGCAGACAAAGTTTTTGTGCTGGTTTCTGTGACATAGCAGTGTGCATTTAAGGTTCTTCTATGCTTTATAACTTCATTTCATTTTTTAGGTTATAAATTTTAGTTAATGAGCTTGGAATGTAGCTCATTTTATAGAGTATTTGCCTAGCATGTAGAAAGCCACTACATAAATAAGTGTAGTGGTCCAAACCTGTAATTCCAGCACTTGGGAAATGGAGGCAGGAAGATCAGAAGTTCAAGTTTATCCTCAGTTATAGTGATTTCAAGGCTAACCTGGGTTACATCCTATTGAAAAGGGGAAAAATGGTAATTTATTTTCCATATTAAAAAGTTAAAAGACGAGCTGTGGTCATTACCATCATGTGTAATTCCAGCACTCCTAAGGCTAAAGTCAAAGGAGCCTGAGTGTGAAGCCTGAGCTATATAGTAAGTTGTAGGACAGCATGAACTGGATACTGGGGTGCTTTCTGATAAAACCTTCGTGGGTAGGGCATAAGAGGAGAGGCTAGGGTATAGCTCAGTAGTAGAGAATTTGCTTAGCATTCATGAAGTCCTAGGTTCAAGCCTACCACTGCCAAAAGCAAACACTTTCTCTGCCTTGAAAGTCTGCCTGTATATCCTTCCCTCTTTTCCCTCCTCCTTCCACTCAAATCTGATGCTGGTAAATTTATTTACTAGAATTATTGATAAGAGCTTTATATAGAGCTCTTATATATAGCTTTATGTAGAGTTTAAGTTTCTTTTCTTTTTGGGGGGAGGTATATAGAAATAGCTGATTTTCCTGTATTGATCATGTATGTTACAGCCTTCATTTATTAATTCTAATCATGTCTTGGTGGCTTCATATCTACAAGACCACCTCATTTACAAATAGAAACAGTTTACTTCTTCTCTGATCTAGATGCCTTTTAACTTCTTGCCTCTTTATTCTGACTACAGCCTGTAGTGAAGTGCTGAGTTCACTCTTCCTCCTGATGGTAGCAGAGAGTCCGTGTCACAAAATAAACATGACAGTAGTGTCAGGCCAGTGCCTTTTAAAGATGCGCAGTGGAAGTACTTTCCTGGACTTGACTTCCTTTTTAATTCTTACAGTTAAATGATTTCAGTGTAATGTGCTAGGAGAAGTTAAGGGAGGGGGAGCTCAGTAAAGGCATAAGCACCAATGAGGGTGAGACCCAAAACCCCTCTAAACAAGCCAGAGCTAGTAAGGAGCCTGTCTTGTGACCTGATGCTGAAGTGTAGAGACTATGGGTCCTAGAGGCTTGATGGCCAGCCTGGCCTGAGTGAGATGCAGACCAGTGAAAACACCCTGTCTCAAAGGTGGAGGAAGATGGCATTTCACTTCCGTTTCCTCTGTGTCGCCCTGGCTATCCTAGAACTTGCTCTGTAGACCAGACTGGCCTCCAACTCACAGAAATCTGTGTCCCTCTGCCTCCTGAGTGCTTGGATTAAAGTGCAGCAGCTCTACCCCAGCTTTTAAAAGTTATTTAAGGGGTTCCTTAAGACCTTACATATTACAGTATAGGGCATGTTGCCCACACGTATCTAACATTGATATCACTTGTTCCTTGAGCGGTTGGTGGTAGCAGTGGACTGAACAGGTAAATTCCCCCATTTGTAGACTGCTTTACTGGTTGGAAATTAACAGGTAATGTGCTCTGCTGATAATTGCTAATGCTACCATTTTTGATTGTGGAGTTTTGGTTTGGGTTTTTGGAGACAGTTTATGGTAAGCTAGACTAAAACTCAGAGCTGAGGATGAGCTGATCCTCCTGTCTTGGCTTCTCAAATGCTGGGTTCCCATCTGTGGCCACCACACCTGCTGTCTTAGATTGGCGTGTTTACAGGCTTTGTGTGTGCTAATGTGTTACTCAGGTTATCTGTAGAGCCCTGTGGGAAGGTAGTTAACTGTCGGGTAAGGTTTCCTAGGTGGAGGTGTTTGTCCTCAGTTGTGTGGTAAATAACCTAGCTTTTTGGATCCCTCTAGAGTCCAGCATCTAGGCTCTTCAGTGCCTATTAGGATAAGTTCCAACTTTGTCACCAATTACTGTGGCATTTTCCATTGCATCAAAATTTGAAGATAAAATAGAAAATTTCCATGTTCTGCTCTCCAGCTTTAGAAAGATTTACAGGGAACCTTGATAAAAATATCACACTACAAGCTGGGCAGTGGTGGTGCACACCTTTAATTCCAGCTCTTGGGAGGCAGAGGCAGGAGAATCTCTGAGTTCCATGACAGCCAAGGCTATGTAGACAGACCGTCTCAGGGAACAAAAAAAAAAAAAACAACCAAACAACAACAGAAAAAAACTTACAGTACTATCTGGAAAGGGTTACTGCTAATGACCAAACAAACATAGGACCTGGGCTAGCAATCTACCCAGATGCCCAGCCCAAACCTTTAATGTTCATTCAACTCCAGGGTTTTGAAGTAATCATCTAATTATAAAGCACAAAATAGTTATCAATACTCTCACAAACTTAAATTGCTAGTCACAAAAATTAAAACAAAAGTTAAGCAGCCTGTAGTACTTTTCCAGATCAGTTTTCCTAAGATAAATACAGCACTACTTATGTTCTTGTTCTCTCCCCCATAGGTGTTTGTAAAATGTATGAAGAACATCTGAAGAGAATGAATCCCAACAGCCCTTCCATCACATATGATATCAGTCAGTTGTTTGATTTTATTGACGATCTGGCAGATCTCAGCTGTCTTGTGTAAGTATTAGCCACTATATCTTTTAATTTGTATTTTTCTGGTTTTTTGTCCATACACATAGTTCCCAGTGTTTCGCTTACATATAAATAAAAAGTTAAAATGGCGCTTTAGAGCTGAAGGCCTAAGAGGCTTGGCAGTTGCTAGCAGAGACTAGGGATAGATAGATGGATCGGTGGGCTCCATGTAGTGTGCCCTAATCCTGATTTGGTAGTTGCTAGCAGAGACTGGGGATAGATGCATAGATGGGCTCCACATAGTGTGCCCTAACCCTGGTAGTCCTTTTCTTGGGTTCTCATCCTCTTACTTTTTCATAAAGTAATTGTTTTCAGATTAAAACCAAAGTTCTCTTCATGAAGTCTAATTTAGTCCTACCCTGTATAAACGGGTTGTTTTGTTTCGTTGGTGTGAGATTTTAGATTCTAACGTGCTTATTAAATTGTACTGTAGTCTATACCTTGAAGTAGACTAGCTTGGCACTTACTTAATTAGAATATGTGAACAGAGCATGACCCTAGGAAATTATTCACCTTTGGAGATATTCCTCATAAAACAGCGTTAGTGACTGTTTCTTTGTATTGATTAGGCGTGTTAGGCAATGGGAAGCCTATGCGCTTGTAGTAAACAACCTCTGGCCTTACCTCTCAGAAAAAAATTGGTGTTGGTCATATAGAGCATTGCATTCCTCCTTTTTTTTTTTTTTTTTTAAGATTCATTTACGTGTATGAGTACACTGTAGCTGTACAGATGGCCATGAGCCATCACGTTGTTGCTGGGAATTGAACTCAGGATGGCCCCTATTGCCCTCCTTGCTCCAGTGTAATTCACTGTAGCTGTCTTCAGACGTACCAGAGGAGGGCATCAGATCTCATTACGGGTGGTTGTGAGCCACCATGTGGTTGCTGGGACTCAGGACCTTCGGAAGAGCAGTCAGTGCTCTTACTGTAACACTGAGCCATCTCACCAGCCCAGAGCATTCTTTCTTTGGAGTTTATTTCCCTTACTGGAAATTGGCCCTATGTGTAGGAGTGCAGGCTTGTAATCCCAGCTCACTGGGAGTGCGAGACAGGAGGATGGAAAGTTTAGTTTAAGGCTAGACAACTTAGTGAGAGCCTGTCAAAAGGTAAGAGTAGACTTGGGTGTGTGTAGCTCAGGGTAAACAGCCTGCTTACCAGGCACGAAGCCCCATTTCAGTTTAGGGCTGTGGATCATAATAACAACATGGAGCTTTTTAACTTAGTGGATACTGGTGAGGGTTCTGACACCTGGAATGTTAAGCAGTTCTGTGTAGAATGGATGATAAGATTTATGATCTGAGGGAAAATGAATCTTGCCCAGTATCACTTAGCTATTAGGTTGCTTCACTTAAATCTTTGATTTCCTTACTTCATTTTTATTTTTAAAAGTAATTGTAGCTTCTTACAGGAATGTTTTTTTTAAAAAAAAAAGATAAAGATAAAGAGAGCTAGTTCAGATATTTAAAGTAATATCTCATTCTTAGTAACAACTTTTGGGGTTGGGGGTTGAGGCAAGGTTTCTCTATTTAGCCCTGGATGTCCTGGAACTCACTCTGTAGTAGACCAGGCTGGCCTTGAACTTAAGAGGTTCACCTGCTTCTGCCTCCCGAGTGCTGGGATTAAAGGTTTGTGCCACCACCTGCTAACTTTAATTTTAGTACATACTATCACTTGTCTAATTATTATTTTTTTTATTTGTATGATTGTCTTGTCTGCATCTTATATCTGTTTACTATATGTATTTCTGATACTCCCAGAAGCCAGAAGAGGGGTGTCAAATCCTCTGGAACTGGAGTTAACATACAGATGGGTATGAGTCATTGTGTGGGTATTGGGAATTGAACCCAGATCCTCTGGAACCATCTTTTGAGCCCCCTCCTCCCAGTTTGTCTTTTTGGTTTGTTAGTTTGTTTGAGACAAGGTTCCACTGTGTAGCCTGGCTGCCCTGGAACTTGCTCTGTAGGCCAGGCTGGCCTCAAACTCAAATCCGCCTGCCTCTACCTCCAAGTGCTGGGATTCTATACCACCACACCTGGTGCTTTGTCTGCCTTGTTTGTTACACAACAGGTTTTTTTGTTTGTTTGTTTGTTTGATATTTCCTGTGTACAGGTGTTTTGTCTGTAGGTACATGCAGTGCCTTCAGAAGAGGACATTGGGTCCCCTGGTACCAGAGTCACAGACCCTTGACATGTGGGTGCTGTGGATCAAACCCAGGTCCTCTGGAGAGCAACCAGTGCTCTTAACCACCCCCTAAACCGTCTCTCCACCCCTGTACTGCAGCTTTAGTGTGCATTCCTTTACACAGAGTTGAGTTTTAGGCCATCTGGAAAGCTGCTCTGTTCTTCAGCTCTCATAACTGTGTACTGCAGACTCTGAAAACCTGCTGCTGCGAGTCCTCCTGCCTTCCCCTTCTCTTCTGAAAGAGATGCTCTTCTGAAATTTTCATCTGTAGGCCTTTGGTTTTTACTTTAAAAAGCAAATCTTAAATACTAGTAGTGATGTATTATTTAAAAATACACAGTTAATATGTTTGGAGTTATTTAAAATTATATTGAGAAAACCACGTATTTTCATTATTGCTGTAGACAAGCATCTACATAAGTCTGTTAAATTGATTGTTTTATATCAGACTTTTATAATATTCATTGTTATAATATTTTATAAATTTTAAAGAATGTGACAAAAAAAGGTCTTGTAGGTATTGAAGTGGGGGTCTCTGGAAGAAGTTGGAGTATAAAAGGGGAAACAAGAATGTGATATAATTCTATTTACTTAAAATATGTTTTTAAATGTTAACAAATTCAGATAAATTGAAATCATGTATCTTTTCTTATCATAATGCAATAAAACTTAAATCAATTTTAAAAAAAGAAAATCTTGAAACTATGAGTTCTTGCCAGGCAGTGGTGGACAATGCCTTTGCTCCCAGCACTTGGGAGGCAGAGGCAGGTGGATTTCTGAGTTCAAAGCCAGCCTGGTCTACAGAGTGAGCTCCAGGACAGCCAGGGCTACACAGAGAAACCCTGTCTTGAAAAAAACCAAAAAAAGAAAAAGAAAAAAGGGGGGGGGAACCCTATGAGTTAAACAGCAAGAAATCATTATTGAAGTAATATTCGATTAGAGATTTCTTAGTTGATTTAGAATCAATTGAGCAAATCTAAAGCTTGTCCTAGTGTTTAGCTTTTGCTTTTAATCACTCAAGGAATTAATTATAAAAGTAGTTCAATAAAAATAGAAGCTATATAGTAGATAAAACAGTACTGGTCATTAAGTGTGTTAACTGAGTGCGTAAGAGTTCTGGGCCTTGGCTTTTACCACCATAAGATTATACTAGGTGATGCAGATTTGTTTGTTAAAACAGCAGCATTGGGTTAGAGAGATGATTCAGCAGTTAAGACCACTGACTCCTTCCAGAGGTCCTGAGTTCAATTCTTAAAAAACAAAACAAATTTAAAAAAAAACCCACAGCAGCATTGTCCACTTTTGGTTCTCTTCATGGATGAAAATGCCCAGGCAGTTGTAACCGCCGTAACTTTGTGTTTCGTGTTTCTTTCTGTTCTCAGTTACCGAGCTGATACACAGACATACCAGCCGTATAACAAAGACTGGATCAAAGAGAAGATCTACGTGCTTCTCCGTCGACAGGCCCAACAGGCTGGGAAGTAATTGAGTCGGAAGCACTGGGGCTGGGGGTGGACTTGGAACAGGTGCATACAGCGTGCTGTAGTGAACCTTTTGTACGATAGCCATCCTGTTTCCACTCTGTTACACTCGAGCCGAGACTGAATGTCTGCCATGAACCGGGAGTGATCTCTTCACTCTGAAGCCACCGTTGCCCCTTTGCTCCTTTACTTTCGTTTTTTTACTTAAACATTTTTATGATAATTCAGATAGAAAACATTTTTGCCATTTAAGGTTGGTTCCAGTCCTTGAAAGTGTCCGAGTCTGCTTTAAAGCAGTGAGCGCACTAACCCTTCGTGGGGGGTGGGGTAGGGACAAGGTTAGTTATATCCTCTGGGAAAGTCTTAGTGAAAAATAAAGAAATGTTCTGTAGTTGTATTTTCTCACTGAGTGGTTTTCTGATTTGTTTTTTTGTCTCTAAATATTGAAATGTCTGACAGACCATTTCAGTTTTAGAATCAGCAGGCTGCTACACAAAGAACTTGAGTTCACATTTGGACACATTTTGCTGTGATTTCTGTAACAATAAGCCTGTAGCTCATTTTTCCATCAATAAATCTCAATTGTAGTGCCAATATTTGTATCTTTTGTAGATACAAATATATTTAAGTACACTGCAGCTGTCTTCAGATGCATCAGCAGAGGGCTTCAGATCTCATTATGGATGGTTGTGAGCCACGATGTGGTTGCTGGGATTTGAACTCAGGACCTTCGGAAGAGCGGTCAGTGCTCTTAACCATTGGGCCATCTCTCCAGCCCACAAATAGGATTCTTTACAATGTACATCCCATGACAAGTTGGAAATAGTCTAAGTCCAAATGCATTTGGTGTCACAACAAAAGCACAGGACACTGGACACATTGCTTTCCTCTCCTGGCTGCCTGGTGGCCGGCTGTGTCTCACCTCACCGTAGCTTCCCAGCATTGCTAGACAGTATCTAGCCCTGCTATCATCAGCTTAGGACAAAAGCGGAATTCAAAACACAAAATGTGTGTCTTTCACACCATCCTAAGTTGGAAACCATTTATAACGTTCTCTGGAAGGTCATTGTCCTCTGGGAATCTGCAGCTGTAAATACTGACTGCTCACTCTTATATGGAAGCTATTAGGGTGAAGGGAAGACAACAAAATACACAAAGTCCTCTCCTTTTTTTTTGTTTGTTTGTTTGAGACAGGGTTTCTCTGTAGCTCTGGCTGTCCTGGAACTCACTCTGTAGACCAGGCTGGCCTTGAACTCAGAAATCCACCTGCCTCTGCCTCCCAAGTGCTGGGATTAAAGGTGTAAATTATACTTTTTTAAAAGCCTTTTAAGATGAGGTTCTGTAGTAAGCTTGGCGCTTTGGCTCAGCTATTAACACTGCCCAGTGTTGGCAAAGAGTTAAACAGCGGTTGGTTGGCTTTTTCCATAAGTAAAACAGGTTTGAATTCTGCTGGCTAAGGCAGAGACTTGAAGGAAAATTACTTCTGGCATAGGCCAGTGAAGTGGCTCATCTGGTAAAGTGCTGCCAAGCCTGACAACCTGAAGAGAGAACAGCCAACTCCCAAAAGTTATACTCTGGTCTCTATGTGTACATAATGTGCACATTCAGATCAAAAAATTGGAGAAAAAACCCCGAGCAAGTAACCTAAATAAGCTAGGTGTCTGTGTCATCGAAGTGAGCCATTTTACATACTTTTATAAAACAGCCAAACTGAGTTGGGAGAAAAGGCAAGGCAGGTCTTCATCAAACCAGCTTGTAAGAAGGTTGTCTGTATCAGATACTGTTAGCATTTGACAGTTCCAATGAATACGGCCTTCGGCCATCGTGTGCTATTTAAGGCACACTCATCTATTTAAGGCACACTCATGGGTAGGAAGGCCCTCAGGGATGGTTTTGGGCCAGCATGTTGAGACTAGCATTAACACGACAACAGTTTGTTACTATGTTAACCTGTGTGTGTATACACGTGTGCATGTAGAGATCAGAGTACACTCTATGGGAGGCTTGTTTTCTTCTGAGCTCCTAGATCAGGAAACAGTCTCGTTGTGGTCATTGCTGCAACACTTCAAAGTAGGAAATAATTGGGTGGTTTTGTTTTGTTGGTATGCACTTTACAGTGGTTGGTTTGGTTTTGTATTTTGGCTTTTTTTTTTTTTTTTTTTTTTTTCTGAGTCAAAGCCTCCCTTTGGAGCCCATCTCATCTGGCCTTTGCTATGCACCTAAACTAGAATCAAACTCAGCCATCGTGCTTCAGCCCCTCAACTGCTAGGATTACAGGCATATGTGATCATGCTTGCATTTATGTCCAAAAAGGATGAAAAAGTAGGACCAGACTCCGTGGTTGATTCACTCTCAGATTGCATAGCAACAGGCTTTGCTGGATGAAAAAGACAAGATATTAATCTCAAAGCTCTTCAGGGGCTGGGACTCTACAAAATGAACAGCTGTGAGCTACATAGTGCATCTGAGTGCTGTCAGAGAGACCTGACCAGACTCAATTCACAAGTCTGACAACTCCCACTTAGCACTGGTTAACTCATAACACAGCTTGCTAATTCAGCTGTCTTAGGGTTACTATTACAAGACACCCTGACCAAAAGTCACTTGGGGAGGAAAGTGTTCATTTGGCTTATGTATTGTGGATCATGGTTCTTTGAGGGAAGCCAAGGCGGGAACTTAAGATGGGCAAGAACTGATGCAGAAGCCAAGAAACAGTACTGCTTGCTTAAAGCACCCAGGACCACCTGCCCAGGACCTCCCACAATAGTCAGGGTCCTCCCACATTAGTAACTAAGAAAATGCGCTACAAGCTTGCCTACAGCTAAGTCTCATGGAGGCAATTTCTCAACTGAGGTTCCCTCCTCCCAGGTGACTCCAGCTTGTATCAAGTTGACAGAAGTAGGCAGCACATCAGCCAGGCAAGTGCTTTCCTCTTCCACTGTAGTAATCTTCCCAGGGATTATCCTCAGCACAAAGACACAGCTCATGTACAAGAGATGACGTAAGAGCCACCCTAGCCTAGACACCTCATGCACAAGTATCACCTCTCATAGCTGTGTGTTTTAGAGCAAGGGGCAGGTGCACTCCAGTTATGAGAGTCACTATTGAGACAAATAGCTGTTTCCCGCCTTGGACCTGCGATTTTTCCCAGTTTGGGTATAATTTGCCATATAAGGGTCATTGCTTACATAATCGACAACCTTGCCTAGTAGTGTATCATTACATCCTCTCAAGAAGAACACTGAAAAGTCAACCCACCGTCAAGGTTGTCTGTGGAGCAGAAGTTGCATTAATCCCTTATCTGCAGACACAGAAGAAGTATGGGATGGCCCAGTAGCCAGCTCCATGAAGGGAATACCTCTTTCTAAATTTGGGGAATTTGAGTCTTCTCTTCCCTGGGAGCAGCTCTCCTGCCTTGGCCCCCCACCCCTGAGAATGCATGCCTGCTCCAAGTTCGTCTGTACCCGCTCCCTGATCGGGAGCACCTGTCAGCTGCTGAGTCTGCAGTGGAGTTGAAGGGATGACAGATGCCGACAGATGAGAGCCTCAGCAACTTAGTGGTCCAGCGGGCCTCTGACCTCACTTATCCCTAGCTGCAGCTTCCAAATCAGCGCCATTTCAAAGGACATCACAGCTGCCAAGTTCATTGGAGCTAGGGCTGCTACAGTTGGGGTGGCTGGCTCTGGGGCAGGGATTGAGACTGTTTTGGGGAGTCTCATCATTGGCTATGCCAGGAACCCTTCTCTGAAGCAACTATTCTCCTACGCAATTCTGGGCTTTGCCCTCTCAGAGGCCATGGGGCTCTTTGCCGGATGGTGGCCTTTTTTCATCCTCTTCACCATGTGAAGCAGCTGCCTCCACTTCCACCTCCCATGGTTCTTTCGTGTCTCGTCCACCCTGTATGTTCCTTTTCCTGTACCTCCCCAAGAAGTCTGGAGAAAGTGCTTGGCTCAGGGTTTGACAGAGAGAAGACAAATAAATACTTTATTAATAAGAAAAAATGGGGGAATTTGTTTCTGAAACATTCTCCTGTTGCCAACCTATCTTCAAACTCCTGGGCTCGATTGGTCCTTCCCCTGGATCTCCTGAGCAGCTGGGGTCACAGACTGGCTAGAGGGCAGTCTAAGCTGGGCCTAGAAGGACAGCAGGGAGCTAGGGCAAGCCATCGGGGAGGTACTGCTGGCAGTGTCTGAAGGACAATAAGCCACTGTGTCTGGAGTAGAGACCGTATAACAGAATAAAAACCAGGAAAGCTCTGACTACAGTGCCTTAAACATCAAACTAAGGCTTAGCCCTAATTCCGTAGGCTATAGGTATCCTTAAAAGATTTTCAGTCATAACCTGTCAAATCTTTGCATGAGGAGGATTAGGCGCTCTCCTTTGTAGACTAGATTGAAAAGCCAGAGAACGTAACATCCATTGAAGCCTAGTCATGGGAGTTTTTCAGTGAGACAGGTAAGGTGAGAATTACAAAAAGGCTTTGGATTTGCATTTCAGGAGGTCTTGGCAGCAGTGTACTTTAAAGACACAGGGCACATTTGCAGGTAAAGGGGACAGGAGTATCGGGTGATACACCTGATCCTGATGCTCCGGTAGTCAGGACTTGGTGGTCTACAGCTTAAGATTGGGGGTGGGGGTGGGAGGTGCTTCATTGTAACACCCTATTATAACCAGGGATGTGCTTGCTCTCCATGTCCCTGTCCCTGTCTCTCTCCTCTCTCTGTTCCTCTTCCTCTCCCTGTCCCTCTCTCTATCCTTCTCTCTTCTTCACTGTCATGAAGGACTTTACTCTCAACTATGATCCTGTTGCTTTTGTCAGGGATTTTATAGCAATGGGAAAAGTAACTAAGACAACAAAGTTCACTGAAAACTTAAAAGAGTGTGGTGATATGGAATGATAACTTTCAAGGGTGGACGTGTGTGTGTGTGTGTGTGTGTGTGTGTGTGTGTGTGTGTAAGAGAGAGAGAGAGAGCTAGAACTTATCAAATAGGCTAGAATGCTTCACAAGTGAGCCCCACGGGTCCACCTGTCTCTGTTTTTCCTAAAGCTGGAAGTCCAAGCTGACATTTTAAAAACATGAGTCCTGAATATTGAACTTGGGTTCTCATGCATGTCAGGCAAGCCCTTTACTGACTGAGCTGTTTCTAGCCCTAAAATTGTTTTGTCTTTTAATAGGGCAATTTACTCACATGTGTAAGCAGAGAAAATGTCTAAGGTTTTAATTTTTCTTTAATTTTTTTGAGATTATAAGTGCATGATTTACCCTTTCCCTTTTCTTGCTTCAAATCCTCCCATGTATCCCTCTCTGCTATCTTTCCAATTCATGGCCTCTTTTTTCAATAATCATTGTTACATACGTGTGTATGAATAGATATGTACAAATTTTCCAACCTGGAAAGATTGTACGAGCCAGAGAGACAAGGGGTTTTTGCTGTGAGAATGTCAGAAGCTGCACCCAGGAGTCTCACCAGCATGGCTGAATGCCAGTAAGCTGGGCAGTGGTGGCACACACCACCAGCACATAGCACTCCAGAGGCGGGGGCAGGGGGCAGGGGGCAGGGGCAGGGGCAGGGGCAGGGGCAGAGGCAGAGGCAGAGGCAGATAGATTTCGGTGAGTTTGAGGCCAGCCTGGTCTAAAGGACAGCCATGGCTACACGAAGAGAAACCTGGAAAGGGTTTGGAGGGTAGGGCATGACCAACAATAGATGTGCTACCATGCCTGGGGAAAGCTCCCAGGCTTCCGCCCTACACAAAGAACTAAGGAATGCTGAGAATGGGAGGAAAAGTCTTCCTGGGGAAGAATGCACCAGCTTTCAAATACCAAGGGGCCATCCCTGAAACAAACATACACAATGAACATTATACAGACTCTAGGGTTTTGTTTTTAATATATTGGTCTGTATGCTACAATTTTTCAAACCCCAGAAAACTGGATTCAGTCAGGGTTTTTGGATCAGCAAAAATAAAAAGCAAAAATTACCCAGACTTCCACTGCCACAACAGAATAATAAAGCCTAAACTAATAAAATAAGTAACTGTTCCACTCTTGAGATGCTAGGCTATGAACTAGGAGAAACTAGAGGGAGTCCCATGCCTCTCCATCTGCCCGGATGGAGTTTTCTGGATGTCAGACATGGGGAGGATCCACATAGGGCCAGCTACCTTGCAGTAACTGAGGAGAACACTTAGAATCTAAGTGAAGCTGCAGCAACTGGGAGTCACAGCGTGTGATGGTTTGAAAATATTGGTCTGGGGCTAGAGAGATGGCTCAGCGCTTAGGAGCACTGACTGCTCTTCCAGAGGTCCTGAGTTCAATTCCCAGCAACCACATGGTGGCTCACAACCATCTGTAATGGAGCCTCCTGTCCTCTTCTCGTGTGTCTGAAAACAGCTACATTGTACTCACATACATAAAACAAATAAATAATTCTTTAAAAAAAAAAAAAAAAAAAAAAAAAAAAAAAAACTCAGCCCAGGGAGTGGCACGATTAGGAGGGGTGGCCTTGTTGAAGTGGGTGTGGCCTTGTTGGAGGAAGTATGTCACTGTGGGGGTGGGCTTTCAGACCCTCCTCCTAGATGCTTGAGAGTCTTCTGTTTGCCTTCGGAACAAGATGTACAGCTCTCAACTCCTCCAGCGCCATGACTGCCTGAAAGCTGCGATGTTTCCCGCCATGATAATGGACCGAACCTCAGAACCCATAAGCCAGACCAGTTAAATATTGTCTTTAATGAATTGCCTTGGTCATGGTGTTGCTTTACAATAATGGAAACCCTAAGACACGGGACAAGGATTGGGATAGGAGGATTGGTTCAGAGAGGATCTCCCAGAGTCCCAGGGAGCAGGAGCTATGGAGGAATCTGCATAATGGCTGGCTCCTCAGGTTCAAGTTCCTATACGACCCTAGTCTGCCCGCCCAGGTCCCCTCCTCAGCGGGCTGGGCCCTTCTCCCTTAGACCCCCGGGCTGACTGAGCTGCCCCAGGAACCCACCCCCCTCCACACACAGTGGGCAGCCTCCCATGTCCGCCCGGCCAGAATACCAGAGCTCTGGTACTCTGGAGGGTTAACCCCCCTCCTATCCCCTTTATTTCCCCAGCACCCAGCGTGGCACCCAGCATACAAACACACATTATATATTATATATAATATATATACACGATATATTGTACAGCCCTCTTCCGGACCCCTAGGCACTGCACATGAGCTGCTCATACATACAACAAACATATAGGCAAAACACATACATATATGTGTGTGTGTGTGTGTGTGTGTGTGTGTTGTACAATATATCATGTGTCTTTTCAGTGGAAGCCATTTATCATAAAAATATGTAACATTTATATACTAATTGCCTTGACTTAGCCATTCTACAATGTGAGCATGCATATATATCTCTTTTCTTTCTTTCTTTCTTTCTTTCTTTCTTTCTTTCTTTCTTTCTTTCTTTCT
>JADRCD010200310.1:0-22855 GCA_019843815.1 Montemys delectorum | reverse complement strand
TCTTTCTTTCTTTCTTTCTTTCTTTCTTTCTTTCTTTCTTTCTTTCTCTTTCTTCTTTTCCTCTCTCTAGTTCTGGGGATCAAATGCTGAGTCTTACACATGATAGAGCACAAGGTTGTACAAAAGCACTTTGACAAATATTGACTTTGGAGTTTTGAGACAGGATATCACATATCCCTGGCTGGCCTCAAACTCACTACATAGCTAAAGATGACCTCAAGTTTGGATCCACCCAGTACTAGGATTACAGGTGTGCCGCCATACAGGGTTTGGATTTTTTGTTTTGTTATATTTTAAAACAAGATATTTTTTTTCCTTTTTTTTTTTTGTTTGTTTGTTTTTTGGGTTTTTTTGTTGTTGTTGTTGTTGTTTTGTTTTTGAGAAAGGGTTTCTCTGTGTAGCCCTGGCTGTCCTGGAACTCACTCTGTAGACCAGGCTGGCCTCAAACTCAGAAATCCATGTGCCTCTGGCTCCCAAGTGCTGAGATTAAAGGCGTGTGCCACCACTGCTCGGCTAAAACAAGATCTTGCTATGTTGCCTGGGCTCGGGCAGTCCTCCTTCATCATCTTACTGAATGGCTGAGACTACAGATATGCACTACTACCTACAGCTCCAATATACTCAATTCCTATTTCTCAATTTAAAAAATTCTCAATTAAAAAATTGTAAAGATTCGGGGCTGGTGAGATGGTTCAGCGGTTAAGAGCACTGACTGCTCTTCCAAAGATCCTGAGTTCAAATCCCAGCAACCACATGGTGGCTCACAACCATCTCATAACGAGATCTGATGCCCTCTTCTAGAGTGTCTGAAGACAGCTACAGTGTACTTAGATATAATAAATAAATTAATCTTTTAAAAAAATTGTAAAGATTCTTAGACAAAATCAGAGGTAACTGACTGCCCTCGTGCTTGATCTACAAGAGATCAAAGGAAATTCTGCAGGCCAGGTCAATAAAACAGAAGAACACTTAGCTGTACATAAGTCATCACGGACGGGAAATGTGGGCAAATAGGAGACCCTCTCTGGTTTTGAATCTTTTTTTTTTTTTAAGATTTATCTATTTATTATATGTAAGTACACTATAGCTGTCTTCAAACACCCCAGAAGAGGGCATTAGATCTCATTACAGATGGTTGTGAGCCACCACATTGCTCACAACATTGTGGTTGCTGGGATTTGAACTGAAGACCTTCAGAAGAGCAGTCAGTGCTCTTAACCCCTGAGCCATCTCTCCAGCCCTTGTTCTGAATCTTATTTTCTATTTGTGTCTACACAGGTGTGTGCAGGTGCATGTGCCTGCTCAGACACATGTAGAGGTCAGAGGTCAACACTGACTAATGTCCTCTCTCCCTCTCTATCTCATTGATACAGAGTATCTCACTGAACTCACTGAACTCTCACTGACTGGCCAGCAAGTGCTCGGATCACTTGTCTCTGCCTCCCAGCACCGGAATTACAAGTGTGCACTGCTATGCCTGGCTACTTTTTTTTTTTAAAACTTGGGTGCTGATAATCCAAAGTCAGATCTTCATGCTTTTTCAGTGAGCATTTTTTCCCTGCTGAGCTATTTCCCTAGCACTTATTTTTTTTTATTAGATATTTTCTTTATTTACATGTAAATTTCTCCTTTCCCAGTTTCCCCTCCAAAAAACAAACAAACAAATAAACAAACAAAAACAACAAGAACAAACCCCTGTTGCCTCCCCCTCCCCCTGCCTGCCACCCCACCCTCTCCCACTTATTGGCCCTGGCATTCCCCTACACTGGGGCACAGAACCTTCACAAGGCCGAGGTCCTTTCTTCCCATTGATGATCGACTTTGCAATCCTCTACTATACACATGCTGCCAGAACATTCAGTCCCACTATGTATAGTCTTTGATTGGTGATTGGGTCCCTGGGAGCTCTGAGGGTACTAGTTAGTTCATATTGTTGTTTGTCCTAAGGGGCTGCAAACCCTTATAATATTCACCTAGCTTGGCCAGGTGGTACATGCCTTTAATCCCAGGACTCGGGAGGCAGAGGCAGGTAGAACTTTGGAAGTTGGAGGCCAGCATGCTCTAGATGGCAAGTTTCAAGACAGCCAGGATAATAGAGAGACCTTGTTTTTAAAACAAAAATCACCAGTTAAAGTAAAAACATACTGTGGGGTTTATAACAAGCAAGTAGGCACGTATGACAGCTGTACTGGCTGGTTTTGTGTGTCAACTTGACGCAGGCTGGAGTTATCACAGAGAAGGGAGCTTCAGTTGGGGAAGTGCCTCCATGAGATCCAGCTGTGGGGCATTTTCTCAATTAGTGACCAAGGGGGTAGGGCCCCTTGTGGGTGGTACTATCCCTGGGCTGGAAGTCTTGAGTTCTATAAGAGAGCAGGCTGAGCAAGCCAGGGGAAGCAAGCCAGTAAGGAACATCCCTCCATGGCCTCTGCGTCAGCTCCTGCTTCCTGACCTGCTTGAGTTCCAGTCCTGACTTCCTCTGGTGATCAACAGCATGTGGAAGTAAGCTAAATAAACCCTTTCCTCCCCAACTTGCTTCTTGGTCATGATGTTTGTGCAGGAATAGAAACCCTGACTAAGACAACAGCATAGCTGTGGGTACAGCTCAGCTGCTAGAGCACTTGCCTCCCTGATCATGGAGCCCGAGTTCAATCTCTGGCATCTGTAAACTGTGTGTGATGACACATATTTGTAATCCTAGTGCTTGGGAGGTAGAGGCAAGATGATCAGATGTTCAAGGTCATCCTCAGCTACAGGGATGTGAGGCCATCATGGGCTACATTAGACCCCCAAAAATCAAACTTCAAACCAAACAACAACAAAAAAAATCTACATGTAAGAAATTGCTCCTAAGTAGTTATGACAGGCACGTTGTCTAAATGTTTAACGTCTGGGTCTGAGGTGAGGTCAAACATTCTACATTTTGCAAAAACTTCCAGGTGAGTGGCCTTCCTTAGAGTAACAAAGTACCCCTTATGATACGGCTTTCTGTGAGGTAACAGAAGAAAGCATCTGGTACATTTGGATGCAGAGTAGATTAGTGCCTGGAGCACGGGTTCAGCTATGAAAATGGAATGGTCTCCAGCACTGTGGGAAGGAACAAAAACTTTAGTGCTAGGTGCTAGACATAGTTTGGTTGGGGGGTGGGGGTGGGGGATGGGACGGGGAGGGGGTGGAGTGGAGTATTGGCAGGGAAGGAGAGGACAAGGAAACAGGTGAAACGCACATTATGGGAAGGTCAGCCAAACAGTAGGCTAGCCCTTCGGGTGAGTGACAGGTGACAGGGTGGAGGGGCTGAGAGTCTGAAGTCATCAGGACATTTGAGAGAGAGCAAGGTTGGAAGAAGCTAGCTCGGGGTCCTGTGGCGTGGGGGGGGGGGGTCAGTGGTGGGAACCTTGGGGGAGTCTTTTCCTAGTGATTTACTCCCCTGTCTACTCCAATTTGCAGTTTGAGTCGTAAGCCATCTCTAAGAGAGATGTTCTGTCTTTGAAGACAGCCGCACTCCTTTCTGCTACATTTGCGGGCCTATGCCAACTCAGCCCCCACACACCTTTCTCTCTTGTAATTATATGCTTGCACTGGGTGCCAGATTCCAGACATATTGTGGAAAGGTTGGTCTAAAAGCCTCTTCAGTGCCAAACGGAATTTGTTTTATGCTTCTCGAGAGAACCGGGAGAAGCTAACAAGAACCGATTACATCACTTTAGCCGAGACAGGCCCTGGGTCCTTGTCAAGAGATGCTTGAATTTAAGGCCTCTGGACTGTGATTTCAGAGAAATGGGATAGATCGTGATTTCTTTCTTAGAAGCCTGGGGCTGGAGAGCTGCCATGGCTATGCTGACTCCCACCTCCCCCCTTCAGGCTTTGGTTTAGGAGTACCTGCCCTGCCACAGGGCTCCAGGCTTCGCCAGCTTCATTGCTCCTGAGATCTCAGAAAAAGAAAGTGTAGGTGAGCCTTCCAGGGTCTGCTCCAGGGTGGATAGGCGGCCACCTAGCCACACTGCTGGCCTTCCCCTCAGTGGCCCTGGCCATCTCAGAGACTATGCCTTTGGCCCACCCTTCACGAGGTCACAATCAGAAGCCTGTGGAAACACAGCCACGGCTTCCACCAGGATGTGGTTTCAGGAAGGGCTTCCACCTCTGGCCTCAGCCTCCTGAGTACTGAGATGGCAGATATGTGTCCCTCTACCCAAGAAAGGGAGCTCTTCTCTGGACTATTTAGCTGCTCGCAGGAGGAGCTCAGAGGAAGCTGAGATGACTCTGCTGTGTCAGCCAGCCACTCTAAAGTCTGGGAAACACCAGGGAGACTTTTGAAGCTACTAAAGCTACATTTCTGACACACCAATATGCCTCACCCAGGGCTATGAATCAAGACAGCACTTCAAGCTAAATCCTGGTAATAGCTGAAAGATACAGCGTACTCCCTTCCCTAAGATTGCTTCTGCCCAGACGCAGTGCCTGGCGAAAGAGATGCGCCCCGTTCTGATCTGAGAGCTATAGCGCCAGCTTTTGTGATCCTTATAATACCTAGTCTCAAGCCTCTCCATGTGTCTCCCTGGTCTTCTGTGGTCTGGGCAGGACACGATCACACAGGGGACCTTAGAGAACCCCTGTTGAGGAGATGGGGGACTTATGGATATGACAGTTGATAGTGAAAATGTCATCCTAACTTTAAACCATTCCTAAAAGAGAGCCACCAGTCTCTGGGGTGTCTGCGGTCACTGGTGATTTGCGAAAGTGGGTTTTTGTCTGAGACTAGCAATTGATTATACCATCCCATAGGTCCTAAGGATAGAGCAAGGGAGGCCAAGGACTGGGATGTTTCTCATGTAGATTAGCTGACAACCTTACTCCATGACATCACCCCTCACCCTGAAAGTAGTCTGAGCCCATAGCCCTCCTCCCTGATGAACCCACCCAAACAGGTAGCCATCAGCCACTGTTCACACCTGAGAGCAGCAGGGTGTGGGGAGGCTCATTTCTCACTTTCTCCTTTGGTCCCCAGTCCCTGCCCTTGGTTCTTACACGTCCTCCTGCTTGGCCCCTAATGACTGTGTCAGTGCCTTGGCTCATTCCCAACAGCCCATTTCCCCACTGATCACCCTTCACGGTAGCTCTGTGTCCTCAAGTCAGTCACCACCCTCTTGACACAAACCAAATAAGGAAAGGGGCTCGTTTGACTTAGGTAACCAAAGTTGGGCCAGTGGAACCAGGGATGCCAGCCTTTCCACGAAAAGGTCCCCATTTCCCTGAGGCAGCAGTTCACTCTTCTCACAGATCTCAGCTTCTTCCTCTTGATGAGGAACATGGTTGTCCACAGGGTCATCCAATTGTATCATTTGTATGTGTGTGTACACGTGAATATTCATGTGTGTATGTACAAGATGCACATGCGCTTGTGTTCACATATGTGTGGAGGCCAGAGGTAGGCACTGGTTGTCTTTCTCAAGCACTCTCTATTTTTAAATTTTATTTATTTATTTATTTATTTATTTATTTATTTACAGTGTCTATTATATAGCCTGGGCTATCCTGGAACTCTATATAAACCAGGATGGCCTTCAACTCACAGAAATCTGCCTGTCTCTGCCTCCTGAGTGCTAGGGTTAAAGGAGTGTGCCAATACTCCCAGCTCTATTTATTTATTTCAAAATGCACTTATTTATCATGTATGGTGGAAGGGCACATGAAACTTTGAGGAGTCTGTTCTCTCGTCATGAGAGGCCTGGGGATTGAACTCCGGTCATCAAGCTTGGCAGTGGAGGTCTTTACATGGTGAGCCTTCTCACCAGCCTACACTATCTGTACAGTCTCTCATTGGACCTGGCACTCAGTGATTCAGGTTGGCAGGCCAGCAAACTCCAGGGATTGTCCTGTTTCCACATCTTTCCCCCAGTCCTCTGCATACCACTGCTCCTTGCTTTTTAGTGAGTGGTGGGATCTGAGCTGAGGTCTTTATGTTTGCACAGCAAGCACTTTACAGACCCAACCATCTCCCCAGTCCAACTATTCCACTGCTATCTGGCCATGGCTGGTTCCCACCTGTGATGGCACTGGAGAGGCAGAAAATGGAAGACTCTGAGCTTGGGACCAACCTGGGTTACATTAAGAGACAAAGCAACATTATCACTTTTAAAAGATTTATTCAAGCCAGCATGTCCACGAACACCTTTAATCCCAGCACTTGAAAGGCAGAGAGGCAGGTGAGTCTCTGAGTTCAAGAGTTGTCTGGTCTACACAGAAAGTTCTGGGACAGCCAGGACTTGTCTCAACTCCCACCCCAACGTCCACAAAAAAGGGAAGAATGGGAAGTGCAGGCCCCGAAACACATCTGGCCAGCTGCAGCTGCAGGGAGTCACCTGTCCTGCTGCATTCTTTTGGACACTCAGGAGATACCTTTTCCTAGCAACCCTGCCACCCAAACGGCCAGGCCAGAGCTGTCTGTGGCCTTGGTACCTAAAACAAACCAGTCATTTTAAAAGTTGACTTCCCCATAAACCTTATACCCAATCATGTAATGCAAAGGCTGAGCAACCCCCCTCCCACCCCCAGCTTGTGTTTTATTTTCCTTTAAAAACTCCTTCCCCTATCCTTCCCTAGACCTCAGGACAGGACAGCGCTCCTATCCTGTTGCATCAGAAGGTCTGTGGCCTAAGCTGGAGAGCTTGAATAAAGACTCTCATGTGCTTGCATTGGAGCTGTGGTGTGTGTGTGTGGGGGGGGGGGGGTTGTAATCTGGGCACAACAGAAGGAAGTTTGTTTTAAAAACTATTCAGGTTAAAAACTCCTAAGGAAATGTTCTGATTGGTTCACCTCGGGTCACATGGCCCATGAAAAGTGACTCCATTTTGTCCTAGTTTTAGCTGTATTTTTACCCTACCTCACTTTGAGGGTCTGTGGAGAGTCCTTTCTGGCATGAGCCTGCTCTCTGACACTGAGAACTAAAGGACTCTTCACTGACTGGCATTCTCCTGTGGGCACGGCTGTGTGATGGGCGTCCCCTAATACAACTTCCTTAAGGATTCTCATTAAATGGTGGCACACCCTGTGTAGACCCTAACAAGAGTGGATTTGCTCATAAAGTTCTCCTAATAAGTAAAAGACATCAGAGGTCATGGGGCTTTCTTCTAGTCCAGAGTATTAGGAAAGCAATGGCTTCTCCCCTAAGTGTTCTCTCTCTTAAATTGTTCACTGTGGGGCACCAAGCTGCCATGTTACAAGAGGGCCCTTACACACAGGCCCATATGAGCAAGCATAGACCCAGATCAACAGCTGGAACTTGAGCACTCGGGGGTTCCTCTGAGGTCACATCAGGTCACTGAGACTTGAAAGATGAGAAAAACCCAGCAGGTGGAGTGGGATCTGATGTGTGAGGATCCTAACTGTAGTTAAGGAGGGTACCTGCAAGATCAGCAGAGCAACAGAAGAGAGAGTAGCCCAGGATGGGGTTGGGACGGGAGGGGAGTGAACTGAGCACTGTAGAGATCCAATAGGGAACCCTGTGGGGATGGGATTCTATGCACCCTACCCTGGCACTTATCCTGCCAGGCCAGTGCGGGCCTCAGCCAGGCCTTGCATGAATAATTCACTTGGAAGGAGGTGCCCTGGTGGCTCCTACACCTAGGACTGCAGGCATTAAAAGCCAGCTCCTACCCATGAGTGGGCCCCACCCTCTAGGCCACCTTCCTAGTTAAGCAGCCCCATCATTCTGCTTTATTTTCTCCATCCACATTTCAGAACAACCCTGTTTGTCTTCTAGTGTACTGTTTTTTCTGTCCCTCTAGGATACATGTGTCTGGAAGCCAGGGGCCTCGCCTGTATTGTTTACTGCTGTCTGTGCCCAGAATAGTGCTTGGTATGCACTGGGTGGTAAGCATGTATAGTTTTCTTTACTTTGCCTACAGGCTTTGAACATCTGTCATATACCATATACCAGGACATAGCAGATGTGCATTCAGCCGGGCCTTGCCTAGGGGCCTGTGCGGCTTTGCGGCTTTGCAGGGCTGATACTGAGTAAGAAGGCCCCATACTTGTTTAGGTTCTCTATTATTACTTTGAAACTCTCGTTCTTGCACGTGTGTGTGTGTGTGTGTGTGTGTGTGTGTGTGTGTGGTGTGCCTATATGTACATGTGCTTGCATGTGTGTGGGTACATATCCCCATGTATGTGCCTGCAGATAGAGGTAAGAAGTAGATATCCAGGCTGGAGAGATGGCTCAGCGATTAAGAGCACTGACTGCTCTTCCAGAGGGCCTGAGTTCAATTCCCAGCAACCACATGGTGGCTCACCACCATCGGTAATGGGATCCGATACCCTCTTCTGGTGTCTCTGAAAACAGCTACAGTGTACTTATAATAAATAAATAAATAAATAAATAAATAAATAAATCTTTTTTAAAAAGTAGATATGCAGTACCTCTCTTGATTAATCTTCACTTTATTTTCTAAGCATGTTCTCGCTGAATCCAGAGCTGGCCAGCTCCTTGTCTTGCTGGTCAGGTTGTCTTGTGAGCTTCTTTCTCTGGCCATGACGGCTGGGATTAAAGGGCAGTAGCCATCTATCCAATTTTATGTGGATGCTGAACATCCGAATTCAGTTCTTCTTTCTTTTTTTTTTTAAGATTTATTTATTATATGTAAGTATAATAAATACTGTAGCTATCTTCAGACTCACCAGAGGAGGGCATCAGATCTCATTACAGATAGTTGTGAGCCACCATGTGGTTGCTGGGATTTGAACTCAGGACCTCTGGAAGAGCAGTCAGTGCTCTTAACGGCTAAGCCATCTCTCCACTCCCACCCCCCACCCCACTTCAGTTCTTGTGCTGGCTGGGTCAGCACTTTATCTACTGAACCATTCCCCAGGCCCAGTTTGGATTCCTGTTTGTGAGTGTGGGTGGGTGGGGCAGGGAGGCAGTAAAATCTCATAATTTTATTGTCTTCATAATGAAATTGACTTAGACCTGGATCATTTGACCCTTTCTCTTCTCATTGCCGCCCAGTTCAAACCGCTTGCATCTCTTACTAGCCAGCGTTCCTTAGCTCTGCAGTCGTGTGCAGTACACTCGAGTCTCAGCTAGATCTTCTTTGTAGTTTTAGCCTTTTCATGGAAGATAGGCTTAGTCCACCCACCATAGCCACTCTGTTTCCTGTCAGCACGTTGCTTTCCCTGGGCAGAGAGAGAACCCTTGCAGTTCTTGTACTGTGTCACCCTGTGGAGCTGATGCGCAATACATGTCTTGTAGAATGTCTAGCAGGCCTCAGGGATGTTTACCGTGTTAGTGTTCGAGGGAGCAGTATCAGCTCAGAAAACCCACTTTAGGTTTCTACAGACACCAGCTCTATGGCCTCTGTTTTCATTTGCACCAAAGCTGCTGCACATCCCACTCTGACTGTCACTCCCAGGGAGCTTGTCACACGGTCCCATTGACAACAGTTGAGGCCTGTGCCTCTTCTCTGTGCACAATTGTGAATGATCTTAACAGACTTGTTTTAATATTTAAAGAATTGTGAAGAATATGTTTTTCAAAGATGGTGTAGTTTAAGAATAAATTCTGGGAACTGGATATCTTTGGATTCCAGGCTCAGTCTTTCCCTAGCTGTGTGACCTTGAGTGTCGAAAACACTATCTTTGAGTCTGGACTTCATTACAAATGGAGATGGGCACAGGGTCCAGCCTATTGAGTTGCTGTAGAATTAGATAAACTAACACTATAAGCAACCAGAGAGGGTCGTGGACATCCAAAAGGCAGGTTCTCTCCACTATCCACACATCCCTTTCTTTGCCTCTTGCCTTTTTCTCTCGTGTGCACTCCTGGGAGGGAAAATCTGGGTCAATGTGAGTAGCTGCCTAAGTGAGAGGAATATTGACGAGAAAAACTTAGGAGTTATAGCCTTCGGGAAGGCAGTAACACTTCACTTAAAAATTGCTTGAGTGAATTTGACTGTGGACATTTGCAATTTGTATGCAAATAAATGAGACTCCTCTGTCCTGAGCTGAGACGTAGCCCTGGGCAAAAGCTTGCAGAAGGCCCATGCTTGGGCTCTGTGAGCTTTCCTCCGATGCCAGTTTAAAGGAAAGCCCTTCCCACCGCCTCAGCAGCCTTAGCCCTTTGCGGAGTTCATTAGTATGTCAGACAGCTAACTAGGGAGGCCTTTCTCACTCGGGCTTTCCACCTCTCCTCGGCCTTGTGGATCCACACTCACACCCATTGTCTGTTTAATCAGGTATGAATTGAGCATTAACCTGTACGTGTTGAGTCTTCTGCTCTTGATGAAAAAGAATTAGCACTGGATCAAACCTCTCCTGATTTCATGAAAGGTCAAGTCAATAGACAAATTAGAGGAGGAAGCAAAGAACAAACCGGCATGTGAACCCAAACTCTGGCTCACAGAATCAGAGGAGGAATGAAGTTTTATTGTACGCATGCCCATTCATTCATTCATTCATTCATCCAGCAAGTATTTATGGAGTACCTATTGTGTGCCTGGCACCATACTAGGTGCTGTGGATACACCTGTCTTCATGGAGTTTGTAATTCAATGGAAATGAAAAACAAACAAACAAACAAAACGTCTGCAGGCAGCTCTAATAAAACCTTGACTCAAGATGAAAGGGCAGAGAGCCAGGGAGCCCCCCACCTACCCCCGTTCCCAGGCCCCCTCAGCTACATGGATAAGAATAGAGAAGAAGAACCTCATGAAGTGTGACCTCCCCCAGGTTGACTCAGATCTTGGCTTGCCACAAACACCTACGCCTCTTTCCAAGTTCCTGCTAATAGCCACGCCTCTCTCCAACTTCCTGCTACGCCGGAACTCCCGCCTCCAGAGACTGAAGATGAAGATGCTGACTGGGCCACGGAATGCTGGCGGACTGAGGGCGGGGTTTTGCCTGCCTCCTTGTCTCTCAGTTGAATAATACTTGGCAGACTGGAAGCACCATCATGCTTGGTCCCATTTTTTAATCCCTCTCACCGTCTGGTTCCCTTTATTCTTTTAGGTTCCTACTCCTCTTCCAGAAGACCTGACCATATACAGCTGCAAGTGGCTGCAATAATAAAGCACCTTCTTATCTTTGAGGAAAGGACTCAATGCGTAGCCCTGGTTAGCCTGGAACTCATTATGTAGACCAGGTTGGCTTCAAATTTGTGGGCAATCCATCCCACCTCTGCCTCCCAAGTGCTAGGATTAGAGAGGATTACAGATATATTCCACCACACCCAACCAGTACACAACATCTCCCAGAAGGATCCATTCTGTCTTACACAGATCCTTCGCTCATTCACAAATATATATTTTGAGACAGGGTTTCTCTGTGTAGCCTTGGCTGTCCTGGAACTCAGAAATCCACCTGCCTCTGCCTCCCAAGTGCTGGGATTAAAGGCATGCGCTACCACCGCCTAGCCAAATATTTCTTTTTGATAGTTTTTGTGTCATATTCTGGTGGTCCGGGTGTGAATGAGGTCCCACATTAAAGCAGCCATTAAACCTGGGATGGACACATTTGGGTCTCATCAAGTGAAAGCAAGTACAGTTGCCTGATCGGGAATACAGAGACTGAGTACATGGTGTACACTTTGAGTGACCCCACTATGTTCCATGAAGCCCCTCAGTGTCCCCCACAGGTCCAAACACAAACCAGCATCTGAAGATAGAGACACTTAATTCCAGAAGCCCCAGCTGGGGAACAGCAATCTTGATGAGGGAAGCTGGCCAGTCAGCCAAGCAATCTGGGCCCTCAGGGCTGAACGGTTCAGGGGTTCCACCCTCTGAGCTTCAGAAGGTCCTGGTGTCAATGAGATTGCTAGCCGCTGCTTCTGTCCCATGGTGAGAGACCCTTGTGTCCTCAGGTCTAGCCTGCTTATTCTCTGTTTCTGCTTCTGCCTAGAATAACCATTCTCAGCACCAGCCAGGAAAGGAGGCAGGATGAGGGACACAAGGTGGACGTTATTGTGAGTAAGTTTTGTGTGGGTTTCAGTGTCCCCAACATGTGGGCAACAGCACAAAAGTTCCAGAGTTGATGTGAACTCAGAACCAAGATATGAAAAGTAATCAGGGCAGTAAAAAGTGGGTTTTAGGATAAGGTCTGTAGCCCAGGCTGGCCTTGAACTTACAAAGCTCCTCCTGCCTTAACTTCCTATCATAATTTTTTTTTTTTTTTGGTTTTTCGGGTCAGGGTTTCTCTGTGTGGCCCTGGCTATCCTGGAACTCACTCTGTAGACCAGGCTGGTCTCAAACTCAGAAATCCGCCTGCCTTTGGCTCCCAAGTGTTGGGATGAAAGGTGTGTGCCACCACTGCCCGGCTTATAATTTTAAACATCTTAAATTTTTAATTTACTTTTGTTTGTATGCAGTGTATGTGTGTGGCATATGCATGAGGTCAGAGGACAATTTGGAGAAGTTGGTTCTCTTTCCCTCATGAGGGACCTGGAGAGCTTATAATTAGGGTCAGCAGGTTTGAGGACAAGTACCTTTATCTGTTAATCCATCTTGCCATCCCAGATTTCATGATGTGAGCACTGAATCTACTGTGAACCGGGTAACCATTAAAAAATTTAGAGATTTTATTTGTTTTTATTTTATGCGTATATTAGTGTTCGGCCTGCAACTATAACTGTTCACTACAGATATGCAGTATCTGTGGACGCCAGAAGAGGGCATCAGATCCTCTGCAACTGGAGTCACACACAGATGGCTGTGAGCCAGCACATCAGTACTGAGAACCAAACCAATGTCCTATGTAAGAGGAGCTAGTGTTCTTAATTACTGAGCCATGTCTCCAGCCCACACTGGGTAAGCTTGAGTGAGTGCGTTAACATCTCTGGAAGTCCTTTCCTACTTTGGATGGTGTGACCTCCAAGAATTGTGGAAAGGACCGAAAAAGTTAAAATGTGTGTCTCTCAGTTTACGTCCAGAAAATGGTAGGACAGCTCTTCAGGCAGTGGGTGGAGGAGCCATAGAGAGGACCCACCATGTGACTTACAGGAGCTGGTGCTATGGCTCTGATTCCTTGATTAATGGATCTTAGGGATGGCAGCTTCTCTAGAAGGAAGGCAGCCATACGTGGCTGATGCTCAGAGACTCATAAATCACAGGAAGAAATGCTGGCCGGTGGTAGCTGGTTCAATGGCAGCCCTCAGCTTGGCCTCATACCCACCTCTGCTCCAGAGGGATTCATCACTGACTAAGCCCTGTGGCAGGCACCCTGCTTAGCCTGTGTAAGGCTAAGGACTGGAACTCAAGCAGGTCAGGTAGCAGGAGCTGATGCAGACAGAGGTCATGGAGGGATGTTACTGGCTTGCTTGAGTTCCAGTTCTTTGGTAGTGAACAGCAATGTGGAAATGTAAGCTGAGTAAACCCTTTCCTCCCCAACTTGCTTCTTGGTCATGCCGTTTGTGCAGGAATAGAAACCCTGACTAAGACAGGAGTTGATATCAGGAACTGGGGTATTGCTGTGATAGGCCTGACCATGCTTTTGTTTGGAAGAAGGTGGATCTTGGGACGTTGGATTTGGAAAGCAGTGGAATGCTTTAAGTGGGGCTTAGTGGGCCATCCTAGTAGGGATATGGAAGATTTTGTTGCTGAGATTGATTTGAACTGGGCAGACCTGACCCAAGAGGGTTCAATGGAGAAGAATTTCAGTGTGTGGCCTAGAGACTGTTTTTGTGGTATTTTGGTGAAGAATGTGGCTGCTTTTTGCCCTTGTCTGAAGAGTCCACCTTGAGTCTAAGCTAAAGAGATTTATATTAATTGCATTGACAAATGAAGTCTCAAAAAAGCCCAGCAGAGACTTTGTTCTCTGGTTAAATCTCATGAACAGTGTTTTGAACACGCATAGCAAGCTTAGAAAGGAAAAATATAAAATATATGGTTCAAGTATTGAAGGGGCATCAGGAAGTGAAATGGAGCTGAATCCTATGTTCTAGGAGATAACAGGTTAAGGGATTTAGAGGCAAGATCCTACCCAGCTAAATTTAGATCCAGGCATGGTGGTACACACCTTTAATCCCAGAAGACAAAGCCAAACAGATCTCTTGAGTTGAAGGCCAGCCTGGGACAAAGCAGGTTCTAGGTGAAGAAAAGCTTAAATCCAAGCATGGTGGTATGTGCCTTTAATCCCAGCATGACAGGAGACAGAGCCATACAGATCTCTGAGTTCAAGGTCAATCTACAGAACAAGGACCAGGAAAGCCAAGTTTAGGCAGAGAGGGAAAACAGAAAGCTGGCGATAATGTAATAGAACATGGGGGCCATGTTCCAGCCCCAGCAAGCAGCAGAACTTGTAGTTTTGGCCACGTGGCTCTGGCTTTAGAGTGAAAAATAGAAAGGACTACTGGGACAATTGATGCTGGTTAGCTGGAGCTAAGAAATAAGTGGTAATTAAGAAGGGACCAGCATCATTGAGGTGAAATCTGGGAAGTGTTTTCTGAGAGCACAAAGAAGCTGTGTTCCAGAGATAACCAAGTTTGTATCTCCTGCAGCAGCCTGGACTTGGTAATGTGTAAGAGTCACCCAGGTGGCACTGGTTTTAAAGGCCTGAAGGGGTCATGAACTGCAGCTGAGGCTTGGCACTGTGAGAGGCCATGAAAGGCCATTGGTGAAGGTGCAGCCTCGGTTATAGTTGATGACTCAGGACTGAAAGGATCATGCAAAGGATTTGAGTCTTGGCACCATGAAGAGAGCCTGTGAGAGGCTACTGGTGAAGCTTACTTGCAGGGGAAGACCCCAGCATGTTGAAGATGCCAGTATCGTGGGATGATCACCAAGAACAGCAGCAGCAGTGGAGTGGGTCAACCTGAGCTTAGACTGCTACAGAGGGCAGAGCTGGAGAAGTGACGCCAGCCCTTTGGAGGAGCCCAGAAGATCATGTGTGGATTCCAGACATTGAAACAAGAAGCTCTAACATTGAAGTTGCTTTGGAGACCCCAAGATTTTTGAGATGCCAGAGCCATGTGTTATCTGCTGAGGAAAGCTGCTAACAGGGAGTGTAGATCCAGCCCAGAGAGAAAGAAGTTTGTTGCAGTCAACAAAGATGAAAAGGGAGTTGGGACACATGCTCCACCATGTTCATAGCAGCCTTATTTATAATAGCCAGAAACTGGAAACAACCCAGATGTCCCTCAACAGAGGAATGGATACAGAAGTTGTGGTACATCTACACAATGGAGTATACTCAGCTATTAAAAACAATGAATTTATGAAATTCTTAGGGAAATAGATGAATCTGGAGAATATCATCCTGAGTGAGGTAACCCAATCACAAAAGAACACACATGGTATGCGCTCTCTGATAAGTGGTTATTAGCCCAGAAGTTCGGAATACAGGAAGAACAACCCACAAACTCAAGAAGAAGGAAGACCAAAATGTGGACATTTAATTCTTTCTTAAAAGGGGGAACAAAATACCCATGAAAGGAGTTGCAGAGATTAACTATAGAGCAGAGACTGAAAGAAGGACTAGCCAGCCTGATATAGCTATCTCCTGAGAGGCTCTGACAATACCTGACTAATACAGATGTAGAGGCTCACAGCCATCCATTGAACTGAGTACAGGTCCCCAATGAAGGAGTTAGAGAAAGGACCAAAGGAGCTGAAGGATTTTCAGCCCCTTAGGATAAACAACAATATGAACTAACTAGTACTCTCAGAGCTCCCAGGGATTCAACCACCAACCAAGGACTATACATGGTGGGACTGATTGTTCTGGCAGCATGTGTATAGTAGAGGATTGCAAATTTGATCATCAATGGGAGGAGAGGCCCTTGGCCCTGTGAAGGTTCTGTGCCCCAGTGTAGGGGAATGCCAGGGCCAATGGGAGAGGGTGGGGTGGCAATCATGGGGAGGGGGGAGGCAACAAGGGTTTGTTCTTGTTTTTGTTTGTTTGTTTTTTGGAGGGGAAACTGGGAAAGGAGAAATCATATGATGTGTAAATAAAGAAAATATCTAAAATAAAAATAAAAAATAAATAAAAAGTCACAAAAAAAAAAAAAGAAAAGAAAAGAAAAGGGAGTTGGAGAGCTGAAGACTGCTTTGACATGAGACATGGAGATATAGAATTTGGAGTTTGCCCAGTTGATTTCCTATCTTGATTCAGGGATTACAGTTAAGTGATTGGATGGATCTCAGAAGAGACCTTGAACTTTGGACTTTTGACATTGTTAATACTGCTATAGACTATGGGGATGTTGGAAGTTGGACTAAATGTACTTTTTAAATTATGCTATGGCTAGATATGACCCCCCCCCCATAAACTCACATGTTTGAACAAGCTTATGGGAGCCAGAGAGTGGAATGTCATGGTTTGAATATGTTTGGCCCAGGGTGTGGCCCTATTTGGAGAGGTGGCCTTGTTGGAATAGGTATTTAATTTTGGACATGGACTTAAAGGCCCTCATCCTAGTTGCCTGGAAGTCAGTATTCTGCTAGCATCCTTCAGATGAAGATGTAGAACTCTCAGCTCCTCCTGCACCATACCTGCCATGCTCTCACCTTGATGATAATGGACTGAACCTCTGAACCTGTAAGCCAGCCCCAATTAAATGTTGTCCTTTATAAGAGTTGCCTTGGTTATGGTGTCTGTCGGCAGCAGTAAAACCCTAACTGTATTTAGTCAGGGTTTCTATTCCTGCACAAACATTATGACCAAGAAGCAAGTTGGGGAGTGTACTGGCTGGTTTTGTGTGTCAACTTGACACAGGCTGGAGTTATCACAGAGAAGGGAGTTTCAGTTGGGGAAGTGCCTCCATAAGACCCAGCTGTGGGGCATTTTCTCAATCATTGATCAAGGGAGTAGGGCCCCTTGTGGGTGGTGCCATCCCTGGGCTGGAAGTCTTGGGTTCTGTAAGAGAGCAGGCTGAGCAAGCCAATGGAAGCAAGTCAGTAAGAAACATCTCTCCATGGCCTCTGCATCAGCTCCTGCTTCCTGACCTGCTTGAGTTCCAGTCCTGACTTCCTCTGGTGATGAACAGCCACGTGGAAGTAAGCTGAATAAACCCTTTCCTCCCCAACTTGCTTCTTGGTCATGATGTTTGTGCAGGAATAGAAACTCTGACTAAGACAGGGAGGAAAGGGTTTATTTAGCTTACTTCCACATTGCTGTTTATCACAAAGGAAGCCAGGACTGGAACTCAAGCAGGTCAGAAAACAGGAGCTGATGCAGAAGCCATGGAGAGATGTTCCTTACTGGCTTGCTTCTCCTGGCTTGCTCAGCCTGCTCTTATAGAACCCAAGACTTCCAGCCCAGGGATGGCACCACCCACAAGGGGCCCCACCCCCTTGATCACTAATTGAGAAAATGCCCCACAGCTGGACCTCATGGAGGCACACTTCCCCAACTGAAGCTCTCTTCTCTGTGATAACTCCAGCTTGTGTCAAGTTGATACCCAAAACCAAACAGTACACTAACTAAAACAGTCTTTATTGAAAGACAACTGCCATAAGGCAGGCTTGGTTTTAGGACAACCTGAGAGAATAGGAGAGACCCAGAGAGCAAGGAGAAACCAAGTGTTTCTTGGGCTTCCATTCTCTCCACCCAGAGTCACTGAGTCTCTCAGGCCTCCTTAAAAGGAAAGAGAAAGCAAAACAAAACAAAACAAAACAAAACAAAAGCCAGTCCTGATCACTATGTCAGGTCTGACCTCTGCAGCTTTCTTCCAGATCTTTCTGTGGGAATGGCCTGGTCTGAATCACCACCATGCTGTGTACATAAGCAGAAGATGTCCAGGCCACTCACAAGGTGACCACTGAACCCAGCCTGGCTTCTCCTAGCCCAAGGTAGGCATCACTCAAGATGGCACCTGAAGTGGTCAGGAAGCATCATTTTTAGAAGGATTGAGCATCTCATTGGCTCATACCACTCAATAAAGGGGGTTGGTATAGAGCAGGGATGTGTGTGTGTGTGTGTGTGTGTGTGTGTGTGTGTGTGTGTGTGTGTGTATTTTTACTGGCTTTTCCACCAGCAGCCACTTGACTAGGAAAATCCATCCCCTGCCAGATGACCAGGCCTTAACTGAGCTGTTGACAGGGAGGTCCTCTTACCGTGAGAGAAGGTGCCTGGGGCCCCTCCTTCCTGGAAGAGTGGTGACTCAGACCAGCACAGGGGACAAACACCAGACAAGTGTTAGGTGTGTTCATAGAGACATTGTGAACTCTAGCCTTTCCAGGTTTCCTTTCCTGGTCCCTGGTGGGAGAGCCCTAGCTGTGGAAGGGTCCTGAGGCCTCCTGAAAGGCAGTGGAGCTGTCTGGATAGTTTCTCACAAGTATAAATGGGGAGAAAAAGGAAGAGCCTTGGTGACAATCACAGCCTAGTGAGTGGGGGAGGGGTGTGGTGTGCAGGTCTGCAGGGGGGCATTTGCCTTCCATCAGCGAACCAGTCAGTGAAACAGCCAGACAAAATGAAGAAAACTGAAGTCACATCCCAGGACCCAAGAACTGCTTTCTGCTGGACAAGCAAGAGGCTGACCCCAGCAAACACTGCTCCTGTGTCCCCTGCCCTTGAATGTCTTGCAGGCTTAAGTGAGGCGCATGTGTACAATGGGGGAGTCCGATGCTAGCAGTGCTCTAGCCTGTCCACTGCAGTTTATATGCACACCAAGTCAAGACTTATTTTTATCTGGGTAGGTTCAACTTCTGATCAGAGAAGTGGTAGAGTTCTATTGGTTTCCACGGCAACTGTTAGGCAGAGCATCTGCTGCCCGATCAAGCAAGCCTAAGCTGGTGGGACTCTTCTAGAATGATTTTGCTGTTCTTACCCAGGAAGACCATTGTGCCTGAATGCTTCCCTGTGTTCAGAGCAAGGGGAAAGGCAGGTCTGAGGGACTAGAATGGCTCTCAGGGAAGAAAAAAAAAAGAATTGTTTAAAGGCAAGCACAGTGGGATGGCTGTATCTATTCTGAGAAGCCCTTGAATTTCTGTTTCTAAGCAGCAACCGGGGCCTGCGTGATTAAGCAAGGGACTTGGGCTCAGTCTGACACTCTGCTTCCTGAGGCCCAGCATGCCCTAGTAGCAAGGCCACCTGCTGGCTCCCTACAGAACAGCTGTCCCCCAAGATACAGGAGAGGATCCACCTTAGAGCTACTCAGTTTCATCCACTTGTACAGGATAGAGACCTGACTCTCAGGCAGCAGAAGGTAGTTGAACGCTCGCAAAGTCCGAAACAAAGGCATCAGCATGTGTGCACATGTAAGAAGTGGTTTTATTCCAGGTGTGTTTCATAAAGACGGTGTCCTCCAGGACAGCTTAGTGGCACATGCTTTGGTCAAGAAGAAAAGCAAAAACTGTTGGACTGAGTCCCCACACGGGACAGCTGCCAAGTGCTGAGCCAGGTCTGACCACAGGAATTGGGGAGAGGCCCCCATCGAGGCTCTCTTGAGGAGCTGTCCTTACATTCACAGAGAGAAGCCCAGGTTCCTAGCCCCAAAGTCCACATTGGAACAGGGCCCAAGCCTCTGGAGAAAAGCCTCCACCTTAGCCCCAATTCTGTCCTGGACTACTGAGGCAGAACTCTTACCAGAGGGTCACAGGATCCAAGGCCAGGTCTGTACATAGCAGTGTATGTATATATATATGACATCGTAACAGGATGGGCGAAGCTTAGTTACTGAGGTGAGGGGCCCCTGTGCTGAACCCAGGGGTGCAGACATATTTGGCACAGAACAGCTGAGAGGATGCTGGTGAGAGCCAGAGGTGCAAGGAAACTGCTGGCGAACCTTCCAGAGTGGGTACTACAAACTCGGTACTTGGTTTCTACATCTGGTGACCATGTACAGGCTGGGCCCAGCAGAGGGAGAGATGGAGGGCAGAGACCCAGATATCTGGCAGTGCTAATCCAGAGCAAAGTATCAGATGCTTTGGAAACCATGAAGCCAGGAAGATCCAGGCTCCACCCCCACCCCCCACATTCACACCTATGCAATCGCATATGTACACACACGTGCAATATACTAGAGATTTCACGACCATCTGGAGTGTGTTGATTCCCTGTGAATATCTGGCTGCCTGGGTTTGTGAAAGACTGGGTGCTTCTGGGATCAGACTGGCCTCCTTAGGCAGGCTTGCTTCGGGATAGGGACCCCAAGATTTCTGGGGTCTTTTACCCAAGATTATACTGTGTAAGCCAGTGGTGAGGAGAAGGACAGGATTCCAGGACGATACCAACTTATAGTCGCCATGTTCTCAGTAGCGGGAGAGGAGAGAGCGGTTATTCTGTACACAGACAGGAGCCACTAGCCGGCTTCGCAGCCCACTACAATCACGGGCCTTCGGTAAAGGGCCTTAGCATGATGGTTTAACCTGGACGGCTTGGTCTCTACTGACTGGGAATGTTCATATTCCAGAAAGGGGGGTCCAATTCTGACTAGCCACCCTGCCCCATGATGCTATGTTTACAGAGGCAACGACTTCTTAAAAGTAGGAGTCCAAAACAGTTAGCAAAGACGAGGGTATTTCAGGGCACATGACGCGTTAGTGGGGATAGGCCCAAGCGTGAGGTCTTGGCCTGACATACAGCTAAGCAGAAGTGGAGTCTACTTAAATAAATTATACCCCAGATCCCTTTCCAGCTTCTTGCTAAGAATGTGGTCACCTAGAGGGGCTACAGGCTTATGTTGGGCTTGAGGCCTGGGGCTGGCAAAGCAGGAGCAGGGTGATGTCATGGAAAGAGACCTTGGTTCTCTGGCACTTCACAGCTGGCTGCTTCTCTATCCACGTTCTTCCGTGAATCTCCATCCCTGCTCTCAGGATGCATCCCTCCTTCACCCACCCACTGGACCGAGCCTCTCAACCCTTCTTCTTCTCTAGCTGCCCTTGCCCTCTTCACACACGATGCCACCTGTCCTCTTGTGTTGACTTCAGGCTAGCCCCATGACCCAACTTGGCCCTTCTGTAGGTTTCTGTCCTTGTTCCCCTTAGGCAACAAGGACTCGGCCCACATACCACTGCCCGGAGCCCCAAAAGGGCCAAGGGAGAAGACAAAGGGCCAGGATCAGCTGCCAAGTCTCTGCCCAGGACAGCTGCATACTAACCATTTCGACTCCCGGGGCAAGACTGGGGTGGCACAGAGGGCATGGAGCATGCCCCCGCACTCTGCCTGAACGAGCTTTGGAGAAATGCGTGGTAGGGGTTATGTGCTGATGATCCAGTCGATATGTGAGGAGATAGGAAATAGCCCGCTTGACACTCCCCCACCCTAACCCCTTCCAGTCCCCAAGTCTCATGCGGAAGGTACAGGAGGCTGGGGGCTGCCATCATGTGTGTGGCAGCAGTTGCCATTGCTGGGCCTGGGCATCTGTCTGACATTTGTTTGTCACCAGCTGGGCCGGCTTTGTCTCCAGGCAGAGGCCGCTGACTGAATGCTGGATGAAAGATCCTTTCCTTCTCCATTTCTGGGGGGAAGGGAGAGGGGAAAGGAAGAAGAAAAATGATTAAAAATAACAATATATGAGCTGGGGGTGGAATTCTGTAGTACAGTGCTTACCCAGCATGCACAAGGCTGCATCCCATGCCCAGAACAGGGCTGAAAAGTAGTTTGTACCTTCATTTCATGAGTGTGCATACAAAACCGCATACGCCTACAACACACAGCACTCATTTATTTATTTATTTATTTATTCATTTATTTGTGTGTGTGTGTGTGTGTGTGCGTGCGCGCGCACGCGCGCGCGCGCACTTCCTACACATGTGTGTGAGCATGTGCCTTCATGGAGGCCAGAGGCTGATGTCAGTGTCTTCCTGTATCACTCTATCTTATTTTTTGATACAGGATCTCACTGAACACGAAGCTCATCAATTCAGCAAGACTGGCTTGCCAGCAAGCTGCAGGGAATCCTGCTATGTCCTGCTCCCCAGTGCTGAGATCACAGACTGTGCCTGGCCCTTTATGTGGGTGCTGGGGAATCCAAACCGACGTCTTCATGATTACCCAGCAAGCACTTTAACAGCGGTGCTGTCATCTCCCCAGCCCTCATCCCCCATTCGTTGAAGACAGACTGTGTCCCTCTCTGGGTACTCACGTCTGTGGTATGGGACAAAGTTACTGTACAGTTCAAAGGAAGTAACCCTCCCATGGGCCGTGCCCAACCTGGAGGCCTGTTTTATTTGACCTTCGAGGCGTTATTTTTAAACCCATCTTAGCTGTCACATAAAACGCCTGCATCTCCAGTTTTTTGTTTGGACACTAGGTTCAGTTTCCATCAGATGGCTGGGCTCAGGCTCCCCCTGCTCTCTGCTTTAGGCAGGGCTCTCATCCTCCAGCTCCTGAACTTGACTTTTCTCCCCCAGCAGCTCCCCCACTAGCTCCCTGCAGGCACTGAGTTAGTGACCAGTGGCTTAGGGGAATCTTTTCTTTATAAGAACAAAGCTTTCTTCTTCCTGCAACCCTACATGCCTGGCCTGACCTTTGATCATGAGTCCCGGTACCTACACCCTCAAGTGGGAAGTGACCACCACCTTTACAGTCGTGCAGTGGGATGGGGGTGGGAGACTGGAGTCCCCCTATGTCAGAGTCACAAAGGGGATCCTAATATTTTCTTCTCCCAAGCTTGACAAGGTAAGGGGGAAAGCTGTTTCCATAGAGCATTTCAGAAAGGCCCGGATAGAGGATGAAGTGTTATATGGGATATGAAGAAGAGATGTCAGGCAGAGGCCCAGGTTTGGAGAAGTCTGAATAGCAGCAGACATCAGTGTTCTGTTTCTTGCCTGCTTTCCTTCCCTGCAGCCATAGTCCTTCCTTACCTTCCTATGAGGCAACAGAGCTCACAACCATGAGGCCGGAGCCTGCAGAGCTCTGAGGGAGATATTTGTGTTCTCACTGTGCAGCTAAGGGACAGAGATGAGCTGCATTCAACTGTGGAGACGGTATTATT